>OZ038388.1:51320867-51441991 GCA_964036045.1 Eutreptiella sp. 'Long Island Sound 2002' | reverse complement strand
TGATCGTGCCGTCACCGACTTGGCCGTACTTGTTGGAGCCCCAAGTGTACACACGGCCGCCTGTGGCACGACCGACGGGCGTCGCACACTGCGGTCGAGGCTCAGCGCATCGCAGCACGGCGCAAGGGGGGGGGGGGGGAGGGGGTTGGCACAAGGCCTCGGTATCCGATTGTTTGCCTCTGGCGGCGCCTATCGGCCCCTCGCCACTGCTCATTCTGACCCTCCGTGGGTCCCGAACGTGTTTGGTTGGGGGTGGGGGGGGAATTGCGAAAAAATGAGGGAAATTGTGGGGAAATTTGCGAAAAAATGAGGGAAATTGTGGGGGAATTGCGAAAAAGAATGCCATGGCCAATCAAACCGCCCGAAGCCTCAAGGAGCAGCACTTCTGCACGGGTCGCTCAGGACGTTTCTGTGTCTCTTCAAACAAAAAATCGCGAAAACTTGCGAACTGCAACCCCCCCCCCCCGCGCACGATGGTTACGTGTAAGTTGTCACGTGTGCAGTGTTGTTGGAGCTATGCTCAGGGCTGCGTGAGAGGCTGAGAGCCCGTTCATGACGCCACCGTGACGATGCCCAACCCGCTAACGTCATGACTTTGGGGGCTGCGCGCAGGCCAAAGTATGCCTTGCCCCACGGGCACATATCTCAGGCCAATTTGCCACGCACTTCAGGCACTGTCACCCCCCGAAGGAACTCTGGGCTATGGCACGTGTGCACTGGCGGCAAACAGCACAAAGCGCACAAAGAAAATGGGCACGTCAGTGGCCTATAAGACCATAGGTACCTTTCTGTCACAGAACATGAGACACAAAGATGCCTGTGGGTGGGCCACAGATCGATGCAAAGCAGTGGAATTGCAGCGGTACGCCAGTGGCCAACGCTAAGCTTTACCCATCGGACCTGTAAATTCGACCTAAATTCTGAGTTCATAAGATAGGAAATGGAGATGGGCCCTCCCCCCGGGGGGCTTCACCCCCCCCCCCCCCCGCGCTGCACGGCGCAGGGCGAGGCCGCTGCAGGGCCCATGCCCCGCGGATCTGCCCACAAACACACCCGCTATCGCCGCACAGTGCCCCTGTCCGACGGAGACCGCCGCCACGGGGTCCGGAATGGCCGAAACCTCCGTCGGTGTCGGTTGCGCCGCGGGGCTGAGTGAGTTCCCCATTGCGCCTTCGCTGCCGTACCCCCACATATACAACTTCTCGCCTGTGGAACACGGGCAGTAGCTCTCGGCGCCGCATGTAACGGCAGAGAGGAGCGGGATTGGGGGGGGCGGGGGGCAGGGGTGCGTTGGAAGGGAAGGGACCTCCGAGGCGGCGACAGGCGGTTGGCGGAGGTTGCCAAAGCGGTTGGGGGCAGTTACTGTCGGTTACAAATGCCATTGAGCCTGGCACTTGCCGCCAGGGGGACAGTGGCTGGGCATAGGCAGGGCGCCCTGGAGGGGGTTACCTACCCCCCCTTCCAATGTATACCCCCCGGTGGCGAGGGGGGGGTTGGTCTCACCTGCTGCGGTTGTTAGCCGTTGTAACACATCCGTGGCTCAAGGGCACACACCCCAAGCGACCTCTGCAAGGGGCACTGCCAGTCGCCGTTCTGCGAGAGGCAGCACAACGCACTGCATTCCCATGCTCAGTGTTCTGTTGAGGCGCACGGCTGCATGTGCGGATGCGGCCGCCTTTCGGGCGTTGCTGCGGCCGTTCCCCCGCGTGGCGCCCCTGTACACCGGCGGTGCACTGGTGGGCGACGGAGCTGGTGCTGCGAGTGGGTGGTCTGTCCGGGGGGCACCGTGTGCACGAGGATGCCCCACAACGGCCTAGGCACAGGGGGGGGGGGGATGAGACACATTGCAGAGGCCCGCACGCCCTGTGCCTGTGTGACGGGGGAGTTTGGCACGAGGCCATGGTGTTGGTTTGTTTGCCTTTGGCGGCGCCCATTGGCCTCTTGCCCTTGCACATTCCAACCCTCTGTGGGTCTGAATGCGCTTTGGTTGTGTCAACGGAGCCCCCGGATGACGTGCCCCGTTTGACTACTCCGGGGGTCGGCCGTCCCAGAGCCGGGGCTGTTGCCCATGCCGGTGACCAGGTGCGTGCACACTCCGAGTCCGTGTTTTTGGAATTTTTAGGTTTTTGGGTTTGCCGACTCCAGCACTGACTGACGCGGGCTGGGGTGTGCATCTGCAGGATCCTTTTGCTGACAGGGGCTTCTAACAACCACAAGGATTCTTTCCCTTCCGCCCCTTCCTTTGCCCCCTTCTGCGCTCTGCACCATTCCCGGCGAGCGCGGTCTGCCCTGCCCTATTACCTCCCCTTGTGCTGTCGTTTCCCCCTGCCCAGCTTCCGTTGGGCTCTCTCTGTTCGTCCCATCCCGGGGGTAAAGGGCGGCACATGTTGCTGTGGGGAGGGGGAAAGGGAGTGGGGGGCGCAATTGGTCAGGTGTGGAACCGCCACTTTCGCTCCAGCCGCGCCTGCCCCACGGCCTTCCTTGCGTAAACAGTTCTCAAGTTCGGGCGTGTGGCCAGTGGCCTGCTGCATTGTCCCAGTGTTCCAGTCCCTGCCTCCCCGGCTGGGGTCAGGGCTGTGGGATCAGGGCTTTGGGAGTGGGGGGGGGGGGGGGGCTCACGCCCTGCCCCTCCTTGAGGAGGAAGAGCCTGGCTCAATGGGGCTCCTCGTCGGTTTCGGTGTGCTCGGTGTTGGTGGTTTGGGCCACTTGCTTCTGCTGACCCACATACCCCAGTTTGTCCGGGGCGTAGTTTTGCCGTTTGCTGGCTTGATGGCCTTAGCTGGCGCGGCGGTGGCGGACCATGCGCGTAGCGTCCGCCGTCAATCTCAGGGTTGGGGCCCCTTTGCATGCGTCCCGACAGCGGGGACAAGCGGGGAGTCCTTCCCTGTCAAGTTTCTGTTGGCACATCACCCGGTGCAAGCGGTGCCCCGCGCGTCCAATGATTCTGGGCGGCCTTGGGCTGTACTGGGCTGCCCTATGCTGTTTGTTGTGTGGGTGTGTGCGTTCCGCCGTTGCTGGTGTCGGTGTTGCTGTTGTGGTTGGAGATGCTGTGGTTGATGATGGGGTGTCTGGGGGGGGGGGGGGGGGCGGGGCTCTGAGTGGTGTTGGCATGTGGTTGGGGAGAAAATTGGGTTAAGGTGAGGGAGGGACTTTCGATGCTGTGGTTGATGATGGGGTGTACGGGGGGGGGGGGGTCCACTCTGAGTGGTGTTAGCATTGTGGTTGGGGAGAAAATTGGGTTAAGGTGAGGGAGGGACTTTCAAGCCCATTTTCCAACCCCCCACCACCACCATGAGCTCCCAAATACGCCCCGGGGCCACGCCCTGAGAGAGGCCCCCTGAGACAAAGCAGCCCCTCCTCATTGGCGTAGCTTTGGGAGGTCACGAGAGGCGGGGGGGAGTGGGTGTAGTAGGGGTGACAGGGGTCCGGCCTGACACGTAGCACCCCCGTAGGAGCCCTATGCTATTGCACGTGTGCACAAGAGGCAACCCACACAAAGGCGCAGGAAGAAAATGGCTCGTTGGTGGCCTACAAGGCAGGGAGGGGGGCGGGGATTTGCGGTCTGGGAAGTCGAATCAAATTGCAAAAAACCTGCCGGAAATTGCGGGAAATTGTGAGAAATTGCGGGAAATTGTGATTAATTGCGGCGCTCAATCGCCCTGCCCCCCCCCCCGTACAAGACCATAGGTACCTTTGAGTCACAAAAGAGTGCAACACGAAGATGACCTGTGGGTAGGACACCCACAAGAAATCAGCAGCTCTGCAGCAGTGAGCAACAATCATTGCCCTCGCTGAGCCAGGGCCCCTGGCTCTGCCATACACCGCCGTGGAGTTCACAATGGTAGAGATGCTATGGGGAATGCTGAGCCCCCCCCCCCCCCAGAGCGGAGGGGGGATAGGGAGGAGGGGATCCAGGGGCGAGGGGTCCCCTCAACAAAAATGAAGGCAAAGGCCTGCAACCCCCCGCCCGGTGTGAAAAACACCGCCTTGGGAGTCAATCCCATTTTTGTGTTGGCCAGTTTGGTGTCACCAATGATTTCTGAGCATTGACTCCACACAACAGAGGAGGAGGAGGAGGAGGAGGAGGAGGAGGAGGAGGAGGAGGAGGAGGAGGAGGAGGAGGAGGAGGAGGAGGAGGAGGAGGAGGAGGAGGAGGAGGAGGAGGAGGAGGATTGGATTGGATTGGAGGGTGTCGTTGTTTTCCGGTGCGACCGGTTCCCGCACGGACTACTCACTTCTTGGCTGTGTTACCTGTACCGTACTTCCACATACTTGCATCCCCCATGTATAGCCCGTCCCTTCAATCCAATCCAACCCTCCGCAAAGTCCGGCGGTAGCCGCCAGCGGACGCCACGCCTCACCAGCTGCAACCCGCAGCGGCACGAGACAGCGCCTCACTTGCAGCCGGCGGTAGTCGCCATAGAGCGCCACGTCTCACAAACTGCATCCTGCAGCGGCACGAGACAGCGCAGGAGGAGGAGGAGGAGGAGGAGGAGGAGGAGGAGGAGGAGGAGGAGGAGGAGGAGGAGGAGGAGGAGGAGGAGGAGGAGGAGGAGGAGGAGGAGGAGGTTGTCGGGAAGTCTCTCGGGGGTCGCATCCCGTGGGCACAGGCATCAGGGAGGGGTTGGAGGGGGTTGGAGGGAGGGGGTCTCCCCCCCCTTGATTTTTAATTATTCCAAAGACGCCCAGACACCCCCCCCCAACTTGAGCCTGCAACAAACTGCCCCCACGGAACTCGTGACCCGGGGCCCATTCAAAACAAAATGTTGGAGCTCCTGAGAGTCTCACAGAGAACAGTGTACGCAGCCAAAGGCACACCGCTGATGGCTCCACTGATGGCTGAACCGAGGGACACGGCCGTCACGACTTCGGGCAAGGCCACCGCCTGCCACGACATCGCCCCGGAGCTGGTGACCCCCAGGCCCAGTTCACCGTCCACGTTCCGGCCGCAGGTGTACAGCGTGCCACCTGCACGGCACACACAATGCGTGCCCGGCGTCCGTAGGGGCCCAACGGATTCCGCAACGCGGACGCGCGCAGCGAGGCGCAAAAAGGTTTGCGGGTTCGCCGGGAACAGATTTGGGTGGATCCGGCTTGGTGAACAATGGGGGGCAAAGTACCAAAAGATCAAGCTCGAATGTTCCCCACGCCACACCCAAATGTTGCCAAAATGACCCTTGGCTGGCCAAGTGCCCTATGGAGACCACTCCACGGTCAACGTCACCCCATCATTACAAGAACTGTCGGCCCAACGACGCTCACAGCGCGAGGTCGCAAGGCGTGAACCGAGGCAGGCTTGCGCAGGGGCTGGAGCCAGGAGCATACCCCCCCTCCACCCAAACGGGCGCTGTGAGCAAGACCGAGAGGCTGTCTTTGTTCATGCCGAAGCTGTGTGCAACGTGTTGGGCATGTTTCTCCATAGGCTCAAAGGAGCACCGGAGGCCAATGGCACCCCAAAACAACAGCCCTCGGCGTTGGTGGATGACATCATGGCACGGCCACACACACGACGTACATAATTAACGGGCAACAGCCAAGACAGCGAGTAGCGTTCAGGGAGGCCGGCTTGCACTGAATCTTGTCAGGCACAGTCAGAACAAAAGCAGTGACATTGTCCAACTGCGCTAGGCGCCTTTATCCAGGAAACAGCCACACACGCACGAGGGGTGAACAGAGCGACAAAGCGGTTGTCTGTGTGCATTCCCCTTGTCGTGTTGCAAACGAAAAATTTGTGTGACTTGGCACCTTCCGGAAACGAAAACACACACTCAGAAGGATTAGTGGCTAACTTCATAATGGAGTCCAACTGTCACCTGGACCAGCAACCCATATCAATGGGATTGCAGGGATAGATCTCGGGGGGGGGGGGGGGGGCAAATGACGAAATGACGATGACGAAATTTGGCTGGCCAAATTTGGCCAATGTCCACCACTGTTGACTGTTGAAATGAACAGTGATTTTTGGCGCCCACCACACACATCTTCACATTCAGCACATTCTGCTGATTAATTTGATGGCCCATGACATTTTTTGACGGAATCTTCACAAAATCCCAGTCTATCTTTCTCTCTTTAGCCATCTCTCTCCATAAATCTGGCATATGATATCTAATGTACCCACTGGGATGAAGAGGCACCGGGTGGACTTTGGGAGGCAAGTAGGAGCCCCGCTTTTTTGAGGGTGGCGAACTTAAAACAAAAAACATGTCTTGGAGGGATCCAGGTGGGTGGGGTTGCGTGTTGGGGCCACCAAGGGGTGGGAAGCGCTAAAATTGGGTATGGCATCACTGCTGACAGGATCTTAACATAATTACCAAAAATAGCTACAATTCGGGTCAAACACAACCGGAAGAGCTCATTTCATCCCCAACACTGTGTTTCTCACCCGAATAGTGCAGGATAATCCACTGGGTCGTCATCTGTATACTGTGAGGGTGCATAAAAAGCCACAAATGGCTATTTTTGAGGGGGAATTGCTATTGTTGGTACTATTAATGTTGTGGTCTGCAAAACCAAAGCACTCACTCCGTAGCAGTAGCGACCTATTCTTGCGTTGCAAAGGATTCAATGGTGTTTGGCCGTTGGCGTGCTTGGCTTTGTCATGGGGACCACTGCACGGCACAGAGGAGCATGCAATAGACCCGGCAGAAACAAACTTCTGGGCATCCCATGAGAGAGATATAAATGCTTCGTGTATGTTACCTGATGAACCCATCGGGGTGAAGGGTCACTGGGTGGGCTTTGGGACATTACGGTACTTACAAGCGGCACAACCCCACAAGATGGGCAGACACAAACATACTGATAATGATGGCAGCATGGGAGTCTCCATACGTGAGGGTGAGTGTTGACGGTTCAGGGCGTTGATAAATAATTGGTGCCGGAACGTCTTTCGTTTCGGTTGAGCCGTCGGCATGTTCACCAAACGCGTTTGCACCCCACACGTACAGCCACGAGTCTGCAGCACAAATCGAATGCAGCAAGTTGGCGGTGAGTCGGAGTTGGGTATGGAAAAGCCGAAGTAGTGTGCGCCATGATTCACTCCCCGTTAGCAGTCATGTACAACATCATCAACTGACAATCACAGCACGCACCATACAGCATGCACTATGCCCTGTTTGATACCTTCAGGTGGGCTGGAAGTCGAGGTTGCACTTGCAATGGATGTTTTGGTTATGGTTGAGGTGAAAGTGGTCGTTGGTACCGGAGTAGCAGTAGGCGTGGGCGTCGGTGCTACAGGCGAGAGAGAGTGCAATAACACCAGGGAAGGCGTACTGAGGTGTGCACTGGGGGGGGGGGGGTTCTGCGAAATGTGAAGTCATGGGGTTTTGCCTAAAATTGGCCACGTCGAAAAAAGGGGGGGTTACCCCTTTTGCGCGCAACTGAAATTCTCCAAAATGCGCCGCGGGGGGTTACCTTGGATGTGCAGAAGTGTGTATTTGTCCATTTTTGGGGCATGCAGAAGGAAATTGGGGGGTATTTTGCCTCAAAAGTGACGGATCTTTGCATGCCCACTTGATGTTGTTGTTTCATATATCAGGTGTGGCAGGGACGCGGTGGCCTAAGGGGTTAGCATACAACAACGGAGGCCTCCACTCTACCTCCTCACCAATGCAATGGTGGTTGTAGCCGCCCACACCCCCTGCCGGGGGGGGGGGGGCTGGACGATTTCTCTTCGGCGCGGCCCCACACCAAGGAGGGTGCCTCATAGGGTGTCCAATCCTGCAAGGCGTAAGTTTCGTCACGTTTCGCATTTCGCATCACCGCTTCATGGGGTGCCCAGCCCCACAATACGGTCGTTTCAAATCGTTTCGCATTTCAGAGCACCGCTTCATGGGGAGCCCAATCCCGCAATGTGGTCGTTTCGCGTCGTTTTCTGTTTCACGGGTGCCCAATCCCGGAACTTCGGTTGTGCCAACAAAATGTACATCGTCTATCACGCTATGGTTGTGTGTTATTGTGTGTCTCACGGCAATGCAGGGAACCGGTTGACGCATGCACTTCGCACCCAAAAAGAAGCTCCCTAGGGGATAGACCCATCTACGACTTTCACTACAATATCCATTTCTCAAGGCACCGCTTGCAATGCGTTCGTCCCAAGCCCCCCGCCATAGCGTAACGTCTTGCATGTGCACCTCAAGTAATTGTCTACTTCCGCTGCCTTTTGGAGTCGCTACTCAACTTCCATTTTGGTGCTTCTCGGGGGTCCCCATCAAAGGGGACAAAATCAAAAGTGGCTGCCTCACCCCTGCCTTCTCGGGGGCCCACATAAGGGCGGAATTGCTACATAACCCCTATGTTCCGGGGGATCCCCATCCAAGGGGACAAAATCAAAAGTAGCTCTTAGACGGGTTCTTTCGCTAGGGGCTCCAATCGAAAAGCGTGCTATGGTTGCGGTTTCAAAAAGAGTGTATGGACCCCCCCATGCAGCAACCCTAAAATTGCAATTTTCAAAACTTGTAAAATAGATGCTCATATACATGCAATTTGTGGAAAACAACTGCAACGCACCACATGGTAAAACAAACAATTGCTAGTCACACACCCAGTTTTTGTGTTTTTTTTCAACATCCATCATAAGCATGACAAAAAAGGACTTCACTTTTTTCAAGCGAGTGCACACTACAACTCGATCATATCTATCAGGTGTCACACGGTACAGCAAGGGGAAAAATTACAATCCTTGGTCAAACAGGTGCAGCGACATGATGCTGCCTCACCCCTGCCTTCTTGGGGGCCCACATGAGGGCAGAAGTGCTACATAACTTCTGCATTCTCGGGGGTCCCCATCAAAGGGGACAGAATCCAAAGTGGCTACCTAACTCCTGCCTTCTCGGGGGCCCACATGAGGGCGGAAGTGCTACGTAACCCCTGCATTCTCGGGGGTCCCCATCAAGGGGGACAAGAATGGCCTGCGTCGGGTCGCCAGTGGTAAAATGCTCTGAGGGGTGGTCCTTAAGGGCGGCCCTAAAAAAAACAATTTTAGTTCCTTAAGGACCGCTCTGATCAGAAGTGGCCCAAAAGTGGCACATTGGCTACAAAAGTCCATATCCTCAACACAAGGGGCAACTTTTCTCCAACTGGAGTCGTAGTGTGAGGTGGACTAAGCAAACCCTTCACCCAAAAAAAGGGGGGGGGTTTGGTTATATGAAAGCCTTACTTTTGCTTAAAATATTGGCCAAATAAAAAGGGGGGGGGGGTATGTAAAAACCCCCGATTGGTGTGCACTTGGAACAGAAAATCGGTTGGAATCCACCGATTGGAATCGCGGGATTGGAATTTTGGTGTGCGTCACAAAAGGCAACGGAGTTGTAAGGGTCATGGGGATGCAAAGCGGAAGGACATGCAGTATGCAGAGATAGGCCAATCAATACAATGCAGTGCCCAATGGTGTGGGCCTGCCTGCCTGGTCTGGAACATTGCTCCACAAACAGGCTGGTCTTGCACATGACGTGGGCTGATTCGCGGGTGATTCGTGGCTGATTCATGGCGTATTCTGGGCCGATTCATGGCTACCACACACACACACACACACACACACACACACACACGATTGAAGCGAGACGAACAGGCAGACAGACAGAGCACTGCACTGGTCGCTAACGAATCTCGTCAGGCCATAAGAAAGTAGAAGAAGGTGTGGAAGACCACACACACACACACACGAAGAGAACCGCAAACAAGAACAGAGCAAGAAAAGCGGTGAAAGAACACTCCTCCGGAGCCGCAGGGCAGCCCAGGGCGTCTTTCGGTCTGTTGATAGAAGATGACAAAGTACAGTTCCGGACGGTGGGTTCAGTGTGATACAGAATTCCTCCTGCGCGCTCACCTGCACCACGTTTTGGTTCCGCACTAACCAACAGCGCTGCCGACTGCACGTCCAGTTCTACGGTTTAATGTTTTACCAGCACAACAAACGAGCACCAGCAGAACAGCACACAAAATGTACCCATATTCTGCAGACTTCAGCTACATCCACTTCCAATGTCTTTCTCTCTCTCTCTCTCTCTCTCTCTCTCTCTTTCGCTCTTTGTGTGTGTGTGTGTGGTATCAAAAGGCATGCCAAGTGTTCACACTGACAGGGTCGCAACATCACGGACTACAAGTGCAGCACTGCGAAGCAGAGCACACAACAAAAGCGTAAACACACAGGTATGCCTTTCGTCGCAGGTTGTCCTGCGCGCCATCACGATCGCTGCGAAACACGCTGCTCCAAAGCACGGCGTTGCACAGCACCATCAGCAAATGCTACATACCGGACGATGCGGCACTGTGGTCGCCACCCAACGAAATCGCGCGCGCATAGGCCACGCCGGTAATTTCTGTTGGCACAAGCCTCGTAAGCGTGGTCCCATCCCCAAGTTGCCCCTGGTCATTCTGGCCCCACATGTACAACTTGTCACCTGCGGTAAGAAAATAGCGGGGGCGGGGGGGGGGAGGGTATCTGAGGCACTGGCCAGCCCCAGCCAACTCAACCCCTCCACCAACATCAGAAAATTTTTCCTCCTGGGAAAATTGAAATTTACAAGAGGCCCGAAATTGGAGGCCGATTTTGGGTTCACAAACTTTCTTTTTGTGTGCCCCGAATGATCCTCTGCTAAAACGCATCAATGAGCTCTCACACAACATCCCACAGGGGGCACTCAGACCCAATCGCAGCGACGGGCACGCGGTGCCTTGGACAGAGAAATTGAGGATGCAGAACTGCAGCGGCGCAACGCAGATGCCGAGCACAACAAGACGCGGCCTCCGCTACACAAGACGGCACTGGATTACGAATGAGCGCGACCGGAGCCTGTTCACCATCTCGGCGGCGCAGCAGGCGGCGAAAAACGGTTTTGAAACGGGCCCCAAACCGATGACCCATCAGCCCCATAAAGAAATTGCTTTTGTCATGCACAAACAAAGCCACAAGAAGACGAATGCACATAGGAATCCAATCAAAAACTGTTTGCGAACATGCAACTGAGAGCACCAAATGCTGAGATTTACCCTCCAGGTTCGGAAACTGATCACGCTTCTTCTTCGTCCCCGGCACTCTCCAACACCACCTCATCCGTTGCATCTACTTCCGTATCTGTTGCTGCACCTGTTTCTGCCTCCGGATCTGCAAGTGGCAGTGACAGTGTGCCTGCTGCAAAAAAGACCAACCAGTGTGTCCCCAGTGCAGGTGCAGATGTTGTGGCACCCTTGGGTACAAGCACTGTGTCCCCGCTTTGGCTGGAGCAGGGCCATGCATTGCAGATCATTGATGAATTGAACAAGCGCCTGCGGGGTGGTGACGCGCCAAGGTGGCTGACTTTCGACACAAGTCTATTTCGCACAGCGGCCTGAGAATTGAGCGGGAAATTTCGCACACATTTGAAATCCGAAATTTCCCGCCACGAAATATTCCTGTCGAGAACACCCCCCCCCCTGGCGCTTCCACTGGTGCTTCCACCGCACCACACACACTTCGTGAGGGACAGCGAGAACCACCGACCAAGAAACCCATTGTGGATAATACACGGCGCAGCAGGGCAGGTCCACAGGCACTGGTCTCCAAACACCTCATCAGGCCGTGCAAAACAATGAAATTGTCATGAGTCACCACACACACACACACACACACACACACACACACACACACACACACACACACACACTTGTGCAGGAACCAACAAGAAAACCACTGACCGCGAGCGCAGTGGAGAACGATGTTAGCACCAGGAACACCTCGTCAGGCCAGTGAGCATCAAAACAAGAACAAAGCAGAAAGCATTGTGAATGTCATGATGTCAAGGCTAGGCGCCTTTCTGAAGTGAAGTGATAGAGGAGACAGTCGTGATATCATCCTGGCATAGTGCTGGAGTCATGTACGACAACTACTCTAGGCACCCACTGACCATGGGGAGGGGATTGCTGCACACACACACACACACACACACACACACACACACACACACACAATGAACGTGACAAACAGGGCACTGGCCAAGGAGTCCCGAGGGTACTTGATCTCGTCAGGTGCGGTGTCAAAACAAAAGCATGTTCAAACACGGCACCAGGCGCCTTTCTGTAGGTGCAGCGTGCAGGAGATGCCCATCCGCAGCGCCGCAGCGTCAGACACACACACCACACACACGATTGCAAGACAAACGGGCACAACTCAGGTTCCAAGTGTCAAAATCCTCGTCAGACACACACACACACAATGAGAACCGCGAAAACAAGAACAGAGCAAGAAAAGCGGTGGAAAGAAAACTCCTCAGGGACAGCAGAGCTGTCCTAGACGTCTTTCGGTCTGTCAGAAAACGCGGCAATGTGCTGCAGCGGATATCAGTTCAGATCTGGTTCCCTGACCTGCCCTGAGAATCGTGCAGCGTTAACGACAGACCACAAAATTCACCTACGGAGGAGGTCGTGCTGTCTCGTCTACGTATGCAACCTGTGCTAGGTGCGTCCACCTAACCACACACACACAAGGGATAGGGCAAGGGAGAGGGCGGTTTTAAACACACACACACACACACACACACACACACACACACACACACACACACACACACACACACACACACACACACACACACACACACACACACACACACACACAAAAGAACATGTCGTGGAGAGGACTCTGTGCCGTAGATCCAGTCTACCCATCGAACGACAGGCTCCACCGGACTCATACCGACGATGGCCGCACTGTGATAGTCTCCCAGATGAACGGCCGTCGGAGCCCCGGGCAATGCCACCAGCCCGGGCGTCGCCCTACTCAGCGTGCTGCCGTCGCCAAGCTGGCCGTGCTCGTTGCAGCCCCAGGTATACAGCGCGGCATCTGGCGTAGAACGCAGGGGACAGGCCAAGCAGAGCACCAGCACAGACTTCATATTCGATTGGGACAAGGGACATGTGGCACAGAAGGAAGGGAGATGGCAGAGGTGTGCACGTGCGTTGGAGTTGCGCTGCCTATTTCGGGCTGCGGCCTGAAGGACGGGTTTTTGGCCAATGTTGTCCGGTTGTGGGCCCCTGTTGGGGGGCCTGCAGAGAGAAGGAGATGCAGAAGAGCACGCCTGGACAGTCAAAGGGCAACTCGGGTACCGTTGGGGGCTGTGTCCCTGGAGTGACCAACGGGGGGTCCAAGTCGTAGACCCCCCTCAGCGGTCAGGGAAGAGGCTTGCAGATGGACGGTACCTGTACCATCTGTGCCCTAGTGCAAGCCATAACCCATCGCTTCTGCCATGGGGGGGGGGGGGGGGGAGGCATGCCGACATACAACACGGCCAGGTGCACCCCCAGCTCCCGTGGGATCCGCCAGCCACACACACACACACACACACACACACACACACACTCCGTGCAGGTAACCAGGGGGGCCAATACCACTGGGCGCACAACGTCAGTGGGGACGAGACGCGCAAGCAGGCAGGGCACTGGTCACCAGAACAATATCATCAGGCCATGAACACAAAAAGGTAGGCAAGGTCCTTTCTGAAACGGAACTATGAGTCACCAGTGTACACGTCTCACTGTGGATAGTACTCTGTACCTGACCGACTCACTGGCTCCGTCTGCCTAGAGATTGTTAGATCGTGTTGAAGCACACAGCGCTACTTACATGTCTACTCTGGTCCTAGGGGATCTGTTACAGGAAACAGGTGTAACCACCCGCTCACACACACACAATGCCCCAGTGGGGGCAGCTGTGGCCTTTAGGTTGCAGGGTCAGTGCATGCACTGGAAGAAGAGGCCAATCTAAGCACCAAGACCCTGTGACCCCATTGGGGGATAATTCTGGGTTCAGGAACCAGCTGCTATAACTCGGCCCGGCCCAGTGTGCACGTTGTTGTAGCCACGCGGTGCAAAACGAGATGTGACAGTAGTGTGGCATGGGGAGGTTGGGGAGGATGGAATACAAGTACTTAACCGTCTGTGAGGGGTCGTGGTTGCTGGTCGACAGGGCCCTTGTTATGGCAGAGTGTCCCGCTCTGGCCACTTGTTTCTTGCTGTACCCACTGAGCAGGGACACTTGGAGCCACGCAGACACGGACAGTAGCTCTCCTGCCCATATTGTACCAGGGATGGGCGGAGGTCACCACACCTGTGAGGATCCCTGGCAGGTACTGTGGGTAGGAAACTTCAGGGGATATTAGGGGTGGGGCGCTCCTGAGATCCCAGGTTTTTGACAGGGCAGTGGGGTGCAGGGTTGCCAGGCCGTGCCCTTTTTGGTCTCGCACCATGTTGGACCCCAGTGTTGTCGTGGAGTTCCTATGGCATGCGTGGGTTCATGGATCACCCGGATGTCACATACAATCGCACAGGACGTGTAGGTTCCAGCAGGCGCTTAGGACGTCGCAAACTTGCTGTACGATGGGGGTGGCGGGGGTATCAGGGAAGGTGGAGGCTATGAGAATATTATCTCGGAACTGGCACAGCGAGACAATCCCTGCTGACGACTCCCAATATGCCCACCTCCCTTCGGAGACCTTCAGACTACCCAGCTGGCGCAGCAGTGTCCTGTTGGTGTAAACGCCCCAGACACTATGCAGGTCTGCGGCTTGTGCTGAGAAGGAGCCTCCCATTGGTATACAACCGTGTCGAGACCACACCTCGCCGAGTGCTATGATGTAATTGTCACAGTGCATTTCCAAGCTGATTGTGTCTGACATTTGAGTGTGGTTGATGTACTAGAATTTATCTGCTTTTGCGCGTCCTGGTCTGTCCAGTTTTTTCACATCTTGTGTATGGACCATTCAATCTCGGACATTCTCCATTTCCTGCGTTTACCTAGCCATGCACTGGCGTCTATGAGGTGATTGGCAACAGTGGAAGGGCAAATGTTATTGAACTGGTCTTTACAGTCCACCTCACTGATAATCGGGCACCAATATTGTCTAACCAACTGAACCAGTTGCTCACTTCTGGTAAACTGTTCACAAGAAAGGAACATGGAACTTCATCACAGCGGAGGCGGAGGAACATGGAGTTGGCTCGGGAGGCAATGCGGAGGGATTTTTTTGGAAGGAAGGGTTGAGGGAGGGATGTGATGCCGCGCCACAACCATTGCTGTTTGGCGAGGGACTTAAATTTTCCCAGCAGATACAGCAGGAGCAACTGTCCTGTTGCGTTGGGCTCCCACCCCCGTCTGGCAATTTCCCCCTGCATATAGTCCACTGCCTATGGCACTATGTATTTTGCCTGGGTGTAGTCCTCTGCGGACAAGAACCGATGCAGGACTTCCCATGCCCACAATTTGCAGAATGCCCACAAGATTCATGTGCCCTTGTCAACGATGCGCACATAGTGTGTCTCACTGACCTTCGACGTGTATTGCTCAACCTCACGCAGCTGTGCCCCCGTTTCTGGCCACAAGCTGCGTGGCAGCATGAGGGGGGTTGGGGGGGGGGGGGTCGGCACCCAGCTTTTCCACCACGTTTGTAAGGTCTTTAAGGAGTTGGGCGCGGACTGTGGAACCCTTTAGGGGGAGGGGGTCGTTGGGACGGGCATAGCGGTTTCCGCAGGGGACCAGGAGGGGTACATAGGCGACGTGGCCTTCAATCAGTGTGCATGTACCAGGGAGGCGGGGGGCTGTGTGGCAGGCGCATTGGGGTTGAAGGGGGTTGGTTCTTGTCGAACTTCCTTGCATGATGTTCGAACACGCGACGCACGGTTTTGGGGCAGCTACGGACGACGCGGATTGCTTTAGCTTGCGCCTGTTTTTCCCATGCTGGGCCCACAACCGAGGCGATCATCTTGCGAGTTACTCTGTGTATGGCACTTTTTTGGATGGGAAGGAGGTTAGGGACAATAATGGAGCCCAGGGCGTACAGGGGTACTGACATGCGGGACGCCAGTGTTTGCAAGTCAGACTGCAGCCATTTCAGCCTAGGCCAGTCACTGATGCGACGAGCTTCTTTCATGCTTTGTAAAACGGACAGAACCCTGTGGTTCAGCCAACCTCTAGGGCTTGATCCCTCACCCTCTGTACACACACACACACACACATACACACACATACACACACGATGAGAACCGCAAACGAGAACGAAGCAAGAAAAGCGGTGAAAGAACACTCCTCCGGAGCCGCAGGGCAGCCCGAGACGTCTTTCGGTCTGTTGATAGAAGATGACAAAGTACAGTCCCGGACGGTGGGTTCAGTGTGATACAGAATTCCTCCTGCGCCCTCACCTGCACCACGTTTTGGTTCCGCACTAACCAACAGACCAACAAAACCCCCATGGAGGAGGTCGTGTTCATGACAGCCCAAAACAATACAGCCTGTGTTACACAGAGAGAGAAGGGGGGGGGGGGGAGAGAGGGAGAGAGGGAGAGAGAGGGAGGGAGAGGGGGGGAGAGGGAGGCAGAGAGGGAGAGGTGGAGAGGGGGAGAGGGAGGGGAGATTGTTGGCACGATGGGACGCGGACTTGGCAGCGCATACACGCATGGTCTCCATGGACGACACCCCCTGAGAGTACACCACACACCTGCGATCACTGCCCCATGGCAATACCCCATCGAAATGGCCGTCGCCGTGTACGTGGCTGATGTGCCCAGCACAAGCCCCGTTGGAGTACTGCCGGAGGTGGGCGGCGCTCCGACCCCGTTCCAGCCCCAGACGTACACCTGAGTACCTGCAGAACACACAGCGCCACATGAGCGCCGACCGTAGTCCGGCAGTTGAAGGTGAGCGATGTGTGTGGCAACCGCAAATCAGAGCCTGAACGCACCCCGTAACAGTCCGGATGTCACGGGCAGAGATTGACTCGTGCTGACGCGGGGTAGACGCAGAGCGGACGGGAGAGTGTACCGAAGGAAGCGGAGAGGATGAGCACAGGATGCCGAGACTGCAGGGGGGGGAGGGTGCAGAGATGCATTGGAAAGGGGGGAGGCATCCCCCCCCCCCACTTCCTCCAAGGCGCCCGGCCAACGCCCAGCCACTGTCCCCCTGACGCCAAGTGCCAGCTTCAACGGCATTTGTAACCGACAGTAACGGCCCCCAACCGCTTTGGCAAACCCCTCCAACCGCCTGTCCAACCGCCTCCGCGGCCATCTCTGAGGTCCCTGCCCTTAGAATGCGTCCCTGGGGGGGGGGGGGGGGTAGAGGATGGGGGAATGGGCAGAGTGGGTCAGAACGCGCTGGGGACGCGGAGAATGCGGACAGCACCCAGAGACGACTACCCTCCCCCCACTAACTGGGGGGGGGGGCGGGTTTCGGGGGGGGTGGGGGGTTGGGGGGGGGGGGTCCAGGAGGGGCGATTCGGGGGGCGGTGCGGGCAGCAGACCCGAAACGAGCACCACGTCCGCCACAGCAGCATCGCTCCTCCAACTGGACCCGACGATCCCCGTGAAGCGCATCTGAACGAAGGGGGCCTCGAAGGCGATCTGCGCCGTGGACCAGGGCGCGTCCTCCGAGGCGTGCTGCTGCCCGCTCCGGACCCACACGTTGGTCCACGTCACGCCGTCGTTCGTCCCGTCGACGGACACGGTCCCCATGTCGGAGCCGCACATGTGGTACTTGAACTGGATCCCGATCCACTGCCCCGGCATCGAGTACAGGAACGCCGCGTCGTTCGTGTTGCCGCTGGCCTCGATGTAGATGTACGACCCGCCGGAGGGCCCTGCGCTGGGCCCCGTGAGGGGCGACGGCGTGCCCCCGGTCCGGGGGGTCCAGGGGAAGGCCCCTCCCAAGGGAGGGTCGGTCGTGGTGAACCACTGGAAGTCGCAGAACACGTCAGTGCCCGAAGAGAAATCACAGGTCAGGCCAGAGCCTGTGGATGCAGCGAGGGCCGCGCGGGTGGGGCGAGAGCAGGGGGGCCTTTGGGGGGCCTTTTTTGGGCCTTCTCTCGGGCATGTCGTGCAGTCAGGGGCCCGCCGAAGGCTTCTTTGACACAAGCGAATCAGGGCGGTTGCAGCATGTGCCATCCGTTTCCTTTGTTGGTCCATCTTTCGCGTTTTCACGGGGGCGCAAAGAATGACCCGACTTGCGCAGATTCTGCAGTAGGGATGCAGATTCGCCTCGAATTCAATTCGAATTCGAGCGATTTCTTACCGGATTCGAAATCGTGGGAATTCGAGCGAATTCGATTTCAATAGAGTCATAATAAGAGTTTGTAAAATTTTCCTCCGAATTCGAGCGAATTCATACCGAAATCGAATTCGTGCGAATTCATGCGAATTCGAACCCCCAACCTGATTCTGGAGGGGACCTCCCGATTCGGCACCTCTGCCCCGGGCCACTATCGTAGATTTTTGAGCTCAAACTCGGAACTCAGAAGGCCAAATGTCAAGGAACAACTACACTAAATCATGGCCGGAGCGGAAATCCTCTATTTGGAATGTTTGCAAAACGGGCTGCGGCGCCTGCTTGTAGCTTGTTGCTTGTTGCTTGTGGTTTTTCGCTGGATACAAGGGGAGAAGGGTGTAGTATGTTTGCGCCTTCCTTGTCATAAAAGAACGAGCCCCTCCTGGCCCTCGCCGTCTTGGGATCCACAGTGCTCGTCCGGGAAGTCCGGTTCTTTTTGTTGTGTTCGGGATTGTTGGGCGTGTCAGGCGGCACCGTACCCCACACCATAATCTGCGTAATTTTTGGCGCCAAAGAGCCCGAAACCAAGAGTGGGTCGGATCTTGGGGTATGCGGCTCCAAAAACGATTGCAAACGCACATAGTCCACCCGGACTACGTTTTGGGTCACAAAACGGCTCATTTTCAATGCCTTTTGGGACGTGCTCAAAACGGGATAACAACACTAGTTTGAGGTTCCGGAGTGATCGGGGAGCAACTTTGGGGAAACTCATTCAGGAGACCTCCGCTGGACCCCTTTTTGCCCCTTGGTTAGCTTGGCAGGAAGTTGGCACCCTCTCCCCCCTCCCTGGCTGCCGTGCTGGGACCCTTTCTCAGCTACCGACAGCCCTCGGGTGAAGGGTGGGGGGAGGGCCGGGGTACCCCAACATATACGTCTCAAAATGACCCCCCACAAGCGCTCATTACTATGGGTCGTATCATGCGGAGAAATGTTGGAAAATTTTTCCGTCCGCCCCTCTTTGCAGCCCACTGTCCATACTCTCTTGCAAAGGCCCGGCATGAAAGCCCATTTCTCAATCCCCCCTCTTTCCCAATCCTTCACAGGTGCTCCGTGCCCCCCTCCCCCCCCCTTCTCGCGGAGCACCCTTGGGCATCATCCTGGCAGGCCCTAGCACGCCCTTGTAAGGGGGTCTAGGCGTACCGCTGGGTCAGTCTGAGGGGTGGGAACCCGAAAAAATGGGGGCTTGCAGGTGGAATAGGTGTCCACAGAATCCGATTATGAGCCACGCAACCCAAGATATGGCCCGTTATTGGTTTTGGGGCTCTTTGCAGCCAAACTGCACCGAGTGGGGGCCTTTGGGGGTCATTGTCCGGGCGGTTCTCGGCAAATCATGGAGTGCGAGACCAGCAAAGGGCTCTTTGACGCGAGGGACCCAGTCCAGTCGCGGCATGTGCCATCCGTTCTCCTTCGTTTGGCGGTTTTGAACAGGTTGCAGGCCGGCTGTAGGCGAAAAATTGCCTTTTGTTGGCCCAAACCTGCGCAGATTTCGGAGGGCACCTCCCGACTTGGCGCCCAGGCCCCGCCGCTGAGTTGGGGGCTCAAACTCTGGATCGGGACGGCCACGTGTCAATGCAGAGGATGCCCCGAGTAGAGTAGGGCACATGGCGCGCACTGCAAGACACCGTACGTCCTGAATCTGAGTGCCCCTTCCCTTTGCCGTGTGGGTCAGAGGCTGCAGGTCACTGTGCCGTGGTGCCTGCCTCTCATACGGCGTATCGTGAATGTCTGCGGGGACATCAGAGCAGGGGCAGTCTGTGCTACGGCTACCGTTTGGCGGCACCGGGGGAAAGGGGGGGGGGTCTACAGCTCCGTGATCCAGAGCAGAACCGCCGCTCCGGTCCCCTTGCACTTGCCCAATGCCCTTTCGCAGACGCGGGTTCGGTTGATCTTGCAATACCCCCGGGTAAACGATTTTGTTATGTTTCGTATTGTTTGTTCATCCGCCGGTCCCGAGTTCGGCCCCCCACGGGAAAGCGGGATCACGGCCATGTCACGGTCCGCAACGGTGTCACATGCGGGTCTGCCTGGGGATGTGGCACGAAGCAGTCCCTGACCCCCCACGCACCGCCATCGGGGCATGCCTTCCGGCCACGCGTCTTCAGAAGACGCCGGGAAGGGTATGTGTTTCCTGTGAAAGTACTCCGTATCTCGCGGATATCATGTCCAATATCTCGGCAGTACCCTCAGTTAAGCGCGCGCGCGCCGTTCAGTGCAACACCGGACCCGCGCGCGGCGGACCAAACCCGCGGTGGAGATCCGCGGGATGGGCGAACAAGCAGACCACACCTGCGATGGCCGCGCTGTGCACGCCTCCCAGAGACACAGCGGTGACCGGTCCGATCAGGCCCTCGACGACGGTGGGCGACGCGCGGTGGGTGAGGGCACCGTCCCCAAGTTGGCCATACGAGTTCTCGCCCCAAATGTACAGTTCGCCTCCTGTTCCGCACACAAAACGCGATGCGAGTCGCCGGCTCCGACACAGCAAAGCGCATCGCAGACTGGCGGCACCGCGCCTCACCGCTCGGCTCCCACGCGCCCCACGCCACGTGCCACCGCAGTTCACTGCGGCGCTGCGGGGCACGGCCCTGGCCCGCGGCACACACCTGCGATCGCCGCGCAGTGCGCGCGTCCGACGGAGTGCGCGGTCACGAAAGCCGGAATTGCGTCCACGTGTGTCGGCGTCGGCCGGGCGTCAATCGAGAACTCGTTCGTCCCCATTTGGCCTTCGACGCCCTTGCCCCACATGTACAACTTCCCATCTGCGTGGCAAAGGAGTATGTGCTCGCCCGCACACATCTTCAGAGGGGGCTGGTGCACGGCAAGGGATACCAGGGGGGGGGGGGGGCTTTCAACTGGGGAAGGGGGGGCCAATACAGCCCTTTGGCTAGGACCCCCCAAAAAAAGGGCTCCATTGACAGTCCCCCCCAAATCCTACCGAGACTGACCCCTGGGGCCCGGGGGTGACCCGGACCCGAAATTCGGCCAAAAATGGAAATGGGTTGTGGAATCAGCGCGTCGAGGGGGCTCATGATTAGCCATGTATTTGGCGGAAAAAAAAATGACCATTTTCAATGCTTGACAAAATTTTCGGCGCCTTTGGCACCAGAGTTCCTAATAACTGATTAACGGTCCTGTCAATTGAGCCCTTCACCCGAACCCCCCACCCCCGGTTCGGGTGGCTCCATTGAACCCCCCCCCCCCTGCCCCCGTCGACAACCCGACCTCCCAGGACGCTGATGTGGCGGTCGGCAATGACCGGGACAAACCGCCGGGCTGCGTGCAGCCTCACTGTCAGGACAGCAGGGGCTGTCGGTGGACCACCGATCACTGCACGACGGGTTTTGGGACCCCAGGCCTGTTCACGTCATTTTGGGGTGTTTGAAGAAGGGACGGCCAAGGCAGGCGTCTGAAGGGGGGGAGGGGGGGAGGGGGGGGTGGACCCAACACATGTGCTACAAAGTATGAGCGTCTCCCACTTATCGCGGCGCAGAGGCGCATTCGATCTTTTATCTCCAGTGCTGACCCACTGCACTCATGTGTCGGGGGTCTGACGGCGGGAGGGGGGGCGTCCAAACTTTACACTCCTGTAAAGCATCGCCATCAGTCAATCGATGACCCCCATACCCCCCCGCCCCCATGCCAGTCTCTGAATCTAAGCTTACTTTATCTGGATTAATTGAAGGGTGTCCACAGACAAGTACCCTCGAAGAGCCCCCTTCCATGCCACGGCAGCAGGCTGGTGGCACCTTCGTTTCCCGGCGCCGCATATGTCCATAAGTCCACAAATGCCACCATGAACGAAGAGGACAACAAACAAAGAGGAGCACTCGTAGGCGTATGTATGCACGCCTGGCGTATGTACGGCACCGTATCCCACCAGTGGGCCGGTCGATTGGCCAAAGTACAATGAATACAATGAACTGGGTTGATACGGTACAAAAGAACTACCTTCGGAGAATTCGGGGATTGGGCACTCTGCATATGGGCATTGCTGCAACGTACACCCCTGTACGTGTGTACATCATTTCACAAACACTTTCACAACTCTGCGTTGGAATGCTATGACACAAACACGCAAATCCTGCTGCAGGTTTTCCATCGGGTAACACCACAGGTGGCTTTATTCATTTACGCAGAGACAGTCCCATATATCCACTTGTACTCACTATAATTTTGATTGGGATGTGCGTAGATGCACCTCTCTCCTTGTTTGACACATTTTCTTCTCCTTATGCTTCTCCCCATTGCCGTGGCCAAAGGAAGCCCCCCAAACACAAGGAATAGAGACAAACATTTACCATCCGCATCCCTCCAGGCGTCATGCCCCCCCCCCCCCTCCATCTCAAATTAGGGAGTAACGAGTCCCAGGTCCCTTGGCAGGACGGCTTCCGAGGGTGAGAGTCGACAGAGGGAAAGTAGCGCCGAGCTTTGTCGCCTGAGGCCTTGCGATTCGCGCTCACAGAAATGCAGCAGGAATTCCTGTTTCTAGCGTCGCATATGCGTTCTACAGCTCCCGCCTGCAGTCACTCATCGTTGCTGGCCACGGACCGCGACCGACAGTGGCCGGTTGACCCGTTTGCCGCTTGGCGCCACGAGGCCTCCGCCATCCAAATTGTGTGCCAGACGGCGCCAAACCCCCACCTCTGTGCCACCAGCCTGTTGGTGCACACGCAAGGGAAAACTCCGCGTGGGGGGGCCCGTCAAACCGGACGTCCTCCTGACGGACAGTGTGGTCCCCGTCCCCATACGACCGTACCACTCAATGGACGGACCGACTGGCTTTCCTGTAAACCGTGGGTTACTCAAAGCGCCGTATGCCCGAAACCCTTCCCCACGGTGTGCGCTTGTACGGCACCGCCTTTCCACTTCAAAAGCCGACTACTTTTATCCCCAACTATTGGCACGACCATCGGACACTAAAAGGTCTACACGCGGTGCCATTCGATACACAGCGTATTCCACATCACACAACCGACGCCTATTTTGTTACATGTTGTGCATTGGCACCCCGATCACTGGCCAGGATGAAGATGGTTGTGAAGGTTATGGGAAAAAAAGTTCAAACACAGGTAGATCTCATGCTACTTGTCTGTCGGCGCGGCCTCAATGACGCTGCAGCCAAACCCATGGCGGGAAGCCAGGAGCCCGATCTCCACAACCAATTTGCCGTTTGTTGCGGAAGGCCAAATGAATCCAGACCACCAGCGAGGGATGGATTAGAAGGGGGGGAGGGGGTTGGGGTCTGAAGGGGGGAAGGGTTGGCTGCGACCCCCCCCTCCTCCCAGGGTCCGCCTATGGTCCCCACCGAAGGCGGGCCGAAAAGGTTTAAGCTTAAATCATCTTGGCACCGAAGCAAAATTTGGCTGTCAGCCTCAAACATTGGAAGGGGAGGGGGAGGGGGGGTCCAGGGGGGGGGGGGTACCCCCCCCTGCTCCTACTGTGTACGGCCGTTCTAATACATTCCTGCCACCAACCGGTGTCAGCCATCGGCGGGGCGTTGCGTGAGTCCAAGATGTACAAGGCAACTTTGATGTTTGTACAGACAGGGGAGGGGGTAAGGGCGCAGGACGTCGTGAAGACGGGGACCACACTGTCCGTCAGGAGGACGTCCGGTTTGACGGGCCCCCCCACGCGGAGTTTTCCCTTGCGTGTGCACCAACAGGCTGGTGGCACAGAGGTGGGGGTTTGGCGCCGTCTGGCACACAATTTGGATGGCGGAGGCCTCGTGGCGCCAAGCGGCAAACGGGTCAACCGGCCACTGTCGGTCGCGGTCCGTGGCCAGCAACGATGAGTGACTGCAGGCGGGAGTTGTAGAACGCATATGCGACGCTAGAAACAGGAATTCCTGCTGCATTTCTGTGAGCGCGAATCGCAAGGCCTCAGGCGACAAAGCTCGGCGCTACTTTCCCTCTGTCGACTCTCACCCTCGGAAGCCGTCCTGCCAAGGGACCTGGGACTCGTTACTCCCTAATTTGAGATGGAGGGGGGGGGGGGGGGGGCATGACGCCTGGAGGGATTGATGTCTGAAGCTGGCGGCGCCTATTGGCCTCTCGCCACTCACTCTTGGCCTTGAACACGGAAGCCCAGGCCACGTTGAACAAGAAGCCGTCAGGCCGCCTGACGATGCAATGCAAATCAGTGCCCCATTTCCTCCGCTTGGTCTGACGGAGCCACCACTCACCTCACGATTCGGCGGTTCGAGGGCCGCTGCGTCCCACTCGGCGTCCCACTCGGACCACCGTCCCCCGGGGCCCCCGACAACGCATACCGGCAACGGCGGCGCTCATGGCGTCGCCCAGAGAAACGGCCGTCACGTTTCCCACGAGAGACGGTTGCTGCCACGTCTCCGCTCTGCCGCTCGTGAAGCCCAGGCCAAGTTCGCCGTTCAGGTTGCGGCCGCAGGTGTACAGACTGCCATCTGCAAAGGGTCATGTGTCAGGCATCCGATGCATTCCGTACAAGGGCAACTGCTGCGTGAGACTCGATGGCCTTCGGCAGGTCAAGCCCCCCAAGAGAAGCGCCGAGGTCACATCACAAGAGGATCAGTCCCAGTTTATCAGAGGGCCATGCAACAAATTCAGTGTCAAGCACAGAACATTAGAAGAGAGAGGGGTGCACCGAGAATGACCCAAATCAATATTTCCTTTCGTAAATTTCATTTTTCCCACTATGAAATCTGGGTCCAGGGGGGGGGGGTCAAGAGAGGCATTGCAATGCATAGGGGAATGTTTGCCCGGTGCAAGCCCGGCGCATGCCCGGCACGCTGCCTTTGTAATAAGTATTCCATCTCTAGCCCCAAGTTTATCCTCACCCAGGGAAGCCCACCAAGTAGACCGCACTAGACCACAAACCTTCCCTGCAAGGCACGTTGCATAAGCCGAAATATGAGAATATTCAAAAAAAAAACAAAATGTCACTCCCACCACTTCCAACCACCACCCTTGCCATCGTCATAAACTGGTGCAAAGGATGGGCCAGATTCATAGAAACAGCGAGCAGGTTCTCCAGATTGTTTGATGAGGAGGGGCAAAAACAGGCACGGGTGGGGAATAGTCAAAAAAAGACGCCCGGCGCGTGGCTGGCGCACTACTACTCCCCCCATGTACCCAAGAAATAGAACTGTACGGCCCCGTTAGAGTCACGCCTCCTAATGGTCGCCCCCGCCCCCAACATAAACGGATTTCCCCAGAGGTGTACATCTACACACAACGGTCTGCACGTACGCAGCGGCTTGGACTCGATCTGGGGTTGATTAGCCGCGCAAGTGCTTACATGTAGCGGCTACGCGCCACCGGTTCGACGCAAAAGCAGCCAGCACTATATATTGGGGTGGTGAGGAGCGTAAACACGGACGTCAGTTACGCGCCAGGACTATCTCATGTGTACTCCGTTACAGCCGAGGGTCTACACGTGTGCAGTAGCCGATCTCATGCAGGCGGGTGATTCCGCAAGGGACTTCATGGGACCTGCTTGCATCCAAACATACCATTGCGATGGGTTCAGGTGCTCTGAGTGCACAGCCCTACAGCAAAGAGCAACACCACTTCGGTGCGGGTCATACGCCAAGTAACTACCCCCCGCCCCCCGTGTCCAGCGAACAAGAAAATCCCCAAATAATACGGTCGTAATACCAAGTGTTTGTTGGACAAGCCGTTCGGTGCGCGTGCAACGTTACGAAACACCTCCCGGCCAGATGCAAGTAGAGAATCAGTCATGGTGGGCAATAGAGGTCCTATAGTTGAGGGTCACCAGTACACATCACAATAGTCCTCATTTCCCCAATCTAGTCTAGCCTAAATCATGTACTCTAAGACTCGGTGCCTAATTAACTTGGGTACCAAACTAATACGGTCCGAACACCAAGTGTTTGTTGGACAAGCCGTTCGTTGGACTGGGGGGGGGGGGGGGGAGGTTACCGACCTGACACAACTTGTAAGAGTGTAAACCCCCCCCCAAATTTAGTACCCCCTGCAAATTTTGTACCCCCCTGGCCTTATTGAGCAATCTGCCAAAATTAGTACCCTCGTGAGCCTCCCAAGCAAACGGAACATGAACAAATCGAGGGTACACTTTTTAGAGCTGCAAGCGTCACTTGAAAAATAAAGTCAGTTTCATTTGCTTCTTTGTATTGGAAGCACTCTGAAGATGTCTCAGAACGTTCATCAGACAAGCCAGCAAGTCCTCGGTCCACCTCCTGCAGCTCAAAATCACATTCAGAATCTGAAGGTTCCATGTAGCCAACAGAAAGGAAAGCTGAATGAAACATGAAAACTACACGCGGCCAAATTTAGTAGCCCCCCAAAAATTTAGTAAACCCCCCAGCCTTATTGAGCATCCTGCCGAATTTAGTACCCCGGGGGTTGGGGGGGGGTTAGTCATTTTGTGTTGGGCAAGAGGACCAATTTGAACAAGGTTTCTGTGCGAGATATTTCATGGGACTCGGGTTGCATCCAGGCACGCCTTTTTTGGGATGGGTCCCGGTGCGCTTGGGCCACAACATGCTGTGCAGCGGGTAAGCCTCGGCAGCAGAATCTGCTCAGGAGAAAGTGCGCGAGCCGACCGCTCAAACCAGTTCAAGAAGGGGCCTTCGTCCACCTTCCTCCATAATGCCTCTTCGTATTTGCCACCTGCAGGCATCGCCTGCGATTCGCGGACCGCAGCTGCAGTCCCAAGTACGGTGGGCGTGCAGGTGGTCGAATGTTCAGGGAGGACGGGGGGTACACAAACAACGAGGCGGTTCTTTTTTGTCCTTTTGGGTCCAGGCCATGGCAAGCTGGCGAAGCCCGCTCCCCAGAATGCACTCGCGAAATCTCTGGGAAGCAAGGATCAGAGCTGTCCGATCGATTGTCCCACAAGGCGATGTGGTAGCGGACATAACACGTGGTGCGGATGAGCTGAATCTGATGCCAGGCAATGCAGTGGGAACTACCAGGCCCATAGGCAACCAAGTGTGCCAGAAAGACCGGAGGCTGAGTGAAAACAGCGGTGTGCCATACGCAAACACCGAAGCCGGTTCACAAATGCATTCGAGCTGCAAGAGGACATGCGACACCAACATTCTCAGTGTGAACCACAATGTGCACTTGGTACCCACAGTTTCTACGCCCCCCCCCCCCCCTCCTTTGTCCTCCCCCCCCCCCCCCCCCGGGGCGCGACGGTCCCCCGGGGGAACGGTTGCCAAGTGACGGTTCCCCACGGGGGGGGGGGGGGGCGGCACTGTCACCGTCCACATGTCCGCATAATCCAAATACGCTCGGGGGCCGCCGAGGGATGTGTCCTCAACGGCTTGGCCGGCGGCAACGCCTTTGGTCTCCCATGGGTGGGCAACAGCAGTGGGGCAACACACAGCAGCTTCAAACTGCAACACGCGATTTTCTGGTGCTTCACACATTGACGGTGCCCCACCACCCCCTGGCCATAGAACAGTGGAAAGTTCAGCAATAGGTCCCCACCGACAGACCTATGCCCTCAATCAGCAAGTATCACGCGGCGGAGCCGCGACACACATTGTTCGTGCTGTCCAGCAAGGCGCCGTCAGGCGCCACCACACATTGTCCCATCGGTCCAGAAAGGCGCCTCTGGCGCCACCTCCGGTTAGTTTATGGTCAGGCACGTGCCTTTAGGCCACGTATCAGGAAGTCTTGATTACCCTCCTGCCCTTACGCTTCCGGCTGTCACTGACATCCGTACTGTAATCTGTGTCCCACACCCCCATGTTGCCAAACTCCTGCGCCCTCTCCCGTGCCCGATCACTGACATCAGCCCACCACCCCCTGGACAAGGGGGGGGGGAGTGGACAAGTGGGGGAGGGTACAAAGACAACACAGGTACGTGGGTGTGTGCATAGCACCTCCAACGACACACAGTGTACCAAAACGATACAAAGCTACCCCCCTCCCCATTGTATAAGCTACGCCAACGCACACACCCATGTCTTATGTGGCCGCACTACATTTCGTACGCAATTAAATTCGTACACAATTATTACGGTCCCTACGCCTACTGTAGCTTGGACAAGGGCGTGGCTTATACATGAGGGGGGGGGGGGGTACGAGAGATGTACGTGCGGATGGGCACACCACGAACGACTGCACTGCGCAAAAAGACCAAGAGGCGGAGCACGTCGGAGTGCAGTACGACCACTCGCTCACATGTTGCCGGTACGTACATGCAGGCAGACGGCAAGCCCTTGACAAAAGGCAAACATCTGCACGTTTCGCAGTGGGAACCAAGTTCACCCACCTCAATCCCTCGACCCCCTGACCTCACGAATGTCGTTGGACCGTGGGTGGAAAGGTTGACACATCTACTGCAATCGACCACGGATTGGGGGTTGTCGGCATGCTAATGCCCCGGCACTCCATACAGAATGCTTGCTACCGTTTACATCAGCCACCTCCATATCGCATACCCCCCCCCCCTTGGAGAAGCTACGCCAATGTACACAATTATTGCAGTCCCTACGCCTACTGTAGCTTGGACAAGGGCGTGGCTTGCACGCAACACATACAACTGCCGACACACACGTGCGCAGGCCACATGTGCTGAAATTGGCAATTCAGGACCTATGGGATGCATCAGACTAAAAAATAATTCCTGGTGCACCAGCAGGGGGCCACATGTGCTGAGATTGGCAAATGTGACGACAAACCCATGTCTTATGTGGCCGCACTACATTTCGTACGCAATTAAAATTACGTACACAATTATTACGGTCCCTACGCCTACTGTAGCTTGGACAAGGGCGTGGCTTATACAAAGGGGGGGGGGGGTAGCCCGATATGGCACGGCGAGCAAGGCATACTGATGATGGCGGCGCTATGCAAGGCCCCAAACGCGAGTGCGGCCGTGGTCGTTGTCGTTGGATAGTCCGGAAACAGGGCGGCGGGGGCGTCTCGGGGAGCGCGCGTTCCGTCACTGAGCTCCCCCCAAGTGTTGCTGCCCCAGGCGTACGCGGTTTCCCCTTCCTCGGAGAAGAGGGCCGTGGACAAGTACACGTTGGTCAAGGCCAAAACCCACGTGGAGATGGTCGGCAACTGCCACAGCATGGCACCGCAGTCCCCGCTCTACAAAAGGAAGGGAACGGGGGTGCACCGCCAGTCGTCAAGGGATTTTGATGAGGGATTTGTTGAAATTATTCGACTGCAAAAGCATCTGCTTGCTGCCCAGGTCTTGGGAAAGAGCCCCCCCCCCCCCCCCCAATCGCCCCTCCTGTACGGCCCGCCCCAACCAATCCTCCTGGACCTCCCGACCAACGTTTATTTTTAGGGGGGCGCGGGGGGCGGACTTGGCGTCCTACACAGAGGGGGGGGGGGGTCACCACCCCCTGTGTGACATTCCGTCGGGTTGTTGTTCCTTTACGGGACACTCACCCGTTCTTCCCTTCGCATGTGGGGGGAGCCCCCCCCCCCCCCCGTGCAAACGACCTTCTCTGAGCTGGCACGGCTTCCCGTTTCGTTCAGACGGTATTACTATTCAGAGGGGACGATAACATTTTCCAAAAATCTGTTCTGTGAAGGCCTTGTTTCCATGAAGGCGTTGCCTATATTTTGAACCACCCATCCACACAAAACCACGCATTACCTAGGAACCTTGAAGCAACCTTGAACACCACCCAACTACACCCCTTGCACACACTATGCAACGTGTGCAATCGAGATAACAGCGGGAACGACGTATCTTTGAAAAGGCATGCCGACAAATTGCAAGGCAGCAACCGATCCACAAATTCTGCAAAAAAAAAAATTGTTGAAAGCGCACGGCAAGGCCTCCCCGCACAAGGCAATAGCTCATCCCTAAATTCTTCTCAACAATTATTGGTCAACATTATCAATACCACCATACACACGGACTTCACGAGTGCAGAAAACGTCTATCCTGCCCATGCCTTCAAAATCCAAAATTGCGAGTGCGAGATCACATGCTGCTCAAAAAACGTTCCCACCATTTCTTCTCTGCGAAGCCAAGTGTACTGCCCCAGCCCATGGGATCAAGGAGGAGTCGCCCAACTCCCTCCCCCAGCCCGTCCAACTCGTAGTTGCATCAATACACATGATGCACTCTCGTCAGCGGCACGACAGAAGAGCAAAGGCCACAACACAATCTGGAGAGAACCAGTACAACCGTCAAATGGCATGCTATCATGTGATCATCACATGATACCGGCACATCACCGGCACATTGACAGCCACATGTGTGGCGAGTGTTTTCGAGTGTACAAACTCAACTGTAAACCCTAGCCGATCACGGCACCACATATTGGGCTGTGTGGAAGTGGGCTTGTTGGGGGGGCATCATCAGTAGGGGGAGGGAGTGTGCCCTGTCTGGTTGCCAGCACGAAATTGTGTGCTGCTTTCAGGCAAATGCGGATGGAGACCAGTTTTCTACTGTGTAGAGGACATCACCTCAGGATTGCTCTTCTGTCTTCCTGATTTTGGTTCATCCATTGCCATTTGGTACTTCCGTCCGGGCTTCGGCCTTTAGACTGCCCTGGGTGGCACGGGGTGCGGACCTCCCTGCCGTGGGGGTTTTGGCTTTGCCGGTGCAAGCTTCGACCGCTGTATCCACTTTTTAGGCTGTTCAGTCGCTCTTGGAAGTTTTTGGAATTTTTGACTACAACGATGGTACCCCCAGCGATGCGAGAACAACGCCCTTGTCGGAACATCAGTAGGTGGTGTTTCCTCAACCATGTCCTACTTTGCCCTTTGTAAATACCCCTGGGGGGTGTTCATTCAAAACAAAAGGCAAGACAACGATGGGGCTGTGGAGTTGTGTTTATGCAGACACTTGGGGCAGCAGTACTCGCGACGACATTGTAGATGCAGGCAAACAACATTTTTGGAAGCCTTGATGGAGGGCAAGGACTGACTTCTCAGAAGCCCACAATGGACTAGGAAGCGCAGCTCATCCGCCCCAACCCATAACGAAAGGGCAACACAATATTGGTGGCATCTTATGCAACCACCACAACTGCTGCACATGATGAAGGTGGGGGTGAGGCAGATGTTGGTATTTTGTGTTGTCAACAGCATCCCACCACACGTTGTTGAATGTGATTGACACGATTCTGCGAAACGTATTGACCTGCACACGTGTGCGGACCAAACTGTGTGTAAGGCGCAGACAATTGTTGATGATACAATGTGCTGTCCATGACTCAATGAGTGCCCGTTCAGGAATGCGTTTGTTAATATCACCGTTCACCATTGCATACAGATAGCCTTGATATGTGTCAACAGGCCTTTCATGGCACGGAATGAACCCTCAGCTATGCAACTGCAATGGGAAAAGTCAATCGCAACCATGGCATGGTCTATTGGCTGTTGCAAACCCGAATACCAGAGGCATTCAGCCACCGCTTCAGCAAATCAAAACGATCATCCTGTGGTGGTGTCTTTAGCTTGAAATACAGAGCCCACTGCCCGATGAAGAACATCAAGGGGAAACACATGTGAGCATGCTTCACTTCACTTCAGAATTTCTTTTGGTAAATGCAGCAATCAAATGCCAAACATGCCTTGAAACAAGGTGCCAGCTAAAAGAAGCAGCGTTTCCGCAGGAAGGGGGAGGGTTTGGTGTTGTGCGGCTCGCGTGCACCCCACGCGCTTTTGTCGAGGAAAGGTGATAAGACCCCATCGGTGAAGGTGAGCAGCAAACTGATCTACGCTTGGTGTTCACCGGATATGTTGTCCCTGATGTTTAACCACGTAAAGCATATGCCACCAAGAAGATCTCAAAGAGGGTTACATCTGAACCATTGTAAATGGCACTGCCAAAAGTGTGATGGTGGGGGGGGGGGGCGAGTTTTCAGATCCCAGTCATCGTGCAGTTCTATAGTCTCCCAATATGATGATTTCACAAGGCGCTAAACATCCAAAGACATACATCGGTGCACATACATGCCACACAAATACCACAAAATGCGGGGGCATATGGCGTTCAAGCGCTTGATCTGACAACCTCTTTGAGGTATTTGTACCCAACCATCCTCAACCATTTGATAAGAGGGAAGTGGTTTTGTGCTTTTGAGGGCATAAAACACGGTGTCACCAACAGGGCGGCAGTCAGATGACACTACGACTGCTTCCAACGCGCAACGCTTGTCCTGTTTTGCACCAAAGTGGCGCAACAATTCTGCAAGCAGACCAAAAAAAACACTAAGCACCCGCAGTGACAGCAGTGGCATCAGCAACCGCCACAATTCACGCACAACAACAAATCCTTGTTGCCCTTTCCATGAGCAGTGCTGGCCAGCTGTGCACTGTTGATATCTACAACACGTGAGTGCACATTGCCAAGTCTGACGCAAACTTTCAACACAAGACTGACAAGGAGGTTCAATAGTGAAGGGGGCCAAAGATTAGCGCAGCATGCGGTGGCAAGAGGCTGGAAGAGCTCCATTGAAAAGATTGAACTCTTCCTTCGTTTGCAATGCACACAAGAGAGAAGGGCGTTTGTCGGGGGCAGGCTTGTGTTGGTGGGTCGCTGCTGCGGTCATGTTTCAGCTGAAGCACGCCCGTAGGCTTCCCGGGGTACCTTCTATTAATGAGGGCAAAGGCCGATTAAAGTCCTGGACGCTGTGCGATGGGTTAGGCGAGTGGGTTATGGGTCAGGGGCTGGCGTAGCCTTCCCCCCCCTCCTCCCGCCCTCTCCCTGGTGTCGCGGTGCGAGGGAAGGACTGAGGCCCCAGGGTCAGGTATCCTCCCCTTCTGCCCTCCCATGGCCCCGACTCGGGCCCCCCAACCGTCCTGTGGACGCCGTTTCTATTCCTGAGGGTCTATCGGCTGTAAGCATGTCTCAGCAGCTGCCAGCAGGGCGACCCGCGAGGGCGGGAAAAGAAAAGGGGCAGGCGTTCATCAAGCCCAGCTCGACGGTTGCAGGGTAACCGACAGCAGTTGGCAGCAACCGACGGCGGTTGTACAGGAGCCGACGGCAATTGGACGGTAACTACAGCGGTCCCTGAGGGTGGCTCTTGTTCCCAACCACAAAACAAAATGTGGGCGTCTTTCAGGACCACCCTCGGTGCCAGCCCTGCAGCGGATGCTGCCCAACCGTTGGCCGGTGCACCACGACTCTCAACCTGTGGCCCAATCATTCCCAGTATCAGATGCGCATGTACAGGGCTTTGGTTTGCCCCCCACGCCCCACAAGTTACAACGCACGCCAACCCCCCCTCTCCATCGCCGGCAGCACCAACCACCCGAGGTCGCGTGCGCAGCCATCGGGCGTGTTTGCTGTGCCCACCCATCGGCGCATCAGTCCACTGAGTCCGCAGAGAGCCGCCACCACGTCCCTTTGGTGGTCTACTGGAGATGCCCTCTGCCTTGAGCCTCGCCGCCCGCCGCTCCCCGGCAATCTGCCCCTCCTTTGCCCATACCCACTCCCCCATACGCACTCCCCAGCAAGGCATAGCTCAGCGGACACCCCCCCACACACACCCGAGGGGGGGCTGTTTTTGGGCCTCAGGAAGCCGTGTCCAACCCATCCACCCGCTGACCCCCCTCAAGGCACCTCCCGGCCCCCTCCCTTGAACCATTTGCAGCTGACCACCTCGACCTACCGCACTACAGTAGCCCCCATCCGCTGAGTGTCTCTCAAAACAGCGCATGACCGCAGGTGTGCGCACAATGAAACTCCGCAAGCCGCTGTTTAAGTGATGGGTAGTAGCGTTTGACACTCTCTCCCACTCTGCTCTGTCCCATCACCGATCACTGAATCAAACACTAACATTGCGTAGGCCCGGCACAAGCATCGGAATACAAATAAGCAAAATGAACCGGCATGGGGGGCTTTGTCCTTTTGGCCCGAAACGAGCATGATGGACCCATAATGGATGATGGCTCAGCGCCTGGCAGTGCCATTTTGTCGCCGCCCATAAGTAGACTGTTCCGGGGGTGTGTACAGAGAGAGAGAGAGGAGGGACACACGCGCGGGCTTATGGAAAGGCCGGCTGGCGGCAACAATCATCAAAGTGAGAAGAGGGAACAAGCGCATTCCAACCGCGGCCTGTCTGCCCCCCCACCACTTGCGGCCGAAGCCTGCACTTGCCCTGCCACGACACACAGGGCCCCGATCCAACTCTGCCGGGGCTGAACTCATGTTTATTGCTAAACTTTAGTTTCTGCATGCGGCGGATCATGTTGGCCACAACAGGACGGATCCCCCCAACATTCCATTTCATTTGGCCCCTCCCCCCGAACCCTCTGTCGGGGGGGTCCGCGCCCCCCCCTCCCCCCTGTCCTGCCAGACACCCCGTGTCAGCCCGCGGTGATTCAAGGGGGGGACGCCCGCCGGCCGCCCTGAGACGCCCCCTGAGGCGAAGGTGGAGGCGGCGCCGGACCACAGCCTGAACAAGTGGGACCAACTACGAGGGGAAGAGCACCCGTGGATCAGCGGCCCGCCAGGGGCACGCAGTGAGGGTTGCCCCGCCTCTGTCTACCTCCAGCCCCCTCCCCCCCAGGGCTGTGCTGAAAGGGGGGGGGCGCTCTGGGGGGGGGGGGGGGGTCAAGGGCATTTTGACAGCCAAAATTTTGCTTCGGCCCCTTCGGTGCCAAGAGGATTCAAGCTTACAAATTTCTGGTCCGCCCTCGGCGGGGGACCATAGGGGAACCCAAGGAGGAGGGGGGTCCCAGCCAAATCCCCTTCCCGCCCCCCCCCCTTTAGACCCCCCCTCCGCTCCCTCCCTCCCTCAACCCTCCCTCCACAGCCGCACCTGCACCTGCGGGCGCGGATGGGGGAGTGCACAGCCCGAGATCTGGGCAGGGTCGCTCCTCGGAGGATCCCACGTAGGATGGAGGCCCAGGTCCTTCCGTCGCACCGCGATACGCTGGGGGGGGCAGGGGGGGGTAAGGGCCTTATATATCTGTATACAACTGTATATAGATGAGCTCTCACCCGCTAACCCCCTGATCCCCTCAATCGCACTAGCGTCCAGGACTTGAAAAGGCAAATGCCTCCCTCCCTCCCTTCTACTACATCCCTGAGGCAGGGGCATTCTTCCAAACCCTCGGGGCGTGCCCTCAGAGGCTGCACACGAGTCACACTCGCCTTGCCCTCACGTTCCTGTGCGACACCGTTGTCCCCCCAAACCCTGGCTATCCGCGTGCCGCCAGGGGCCAGGCCACTGCCCAGCGATGGTACATACCCCACGGGCCCCGGAGGAGGAGGGGCGTCAAGGCCTGGGTGGGTGGGTACCGTCGGGTTTGTAGCGTCATGGGGCAGCGATGCATCCCCCACTCGTGCGATGTTTGGGGCGTGACTCGCAGAAGTGCTGGCGGCGCTTGTCTATGGCGGGGGCATTCGGTCGAGCGGAAGCCCCCCAATCGACACCCTCCCCCCCCCCGCGGGAATGGCCGCGGGTTGGGGCATCATGGGGACCTGATTGTGGGCTGTGGTGCATCGTCAGGCATCGATCATGTGCGATGATATGGACTATCGCATGGTCAGTGGGACGGCGTGGGGGCGTATTCCTTGTCGTGAAAGGGGGTTTGGACCACACCGCACAAGCCGGCAGGCCCCCCACCACCACACATGAGCGCCAGGGGAAGAAGGGGCAGGGGCAGGCCTGTGCTTGATTTTTTTTTGGCAAGCCCCTCCCCCCCCGGACCGCCCTACACCAAAGTGACGTTGTGGGGAAAACGAAATGTACCGTTGGGAAAATCTGGTCGGGCCATTCTTGGTACACACGCTTTTGTGTCCCAGACCCCCCCCAACACCCCCAGTGTTAAAAGGGGGGGGCGGTCTTGCAAATCCCCGGATGATATCCGGGTTCCTCGGGAACCTCCCCGCCGCCAATTCCCACCGTGTTCACCGTGGCACCGATTACAGAGCGGTCAGATCAAGTGCAAACATATTCAAGATGGTACCCCCCCCTGCGCGTGCGCGCGCCTTGCGAGAGCAACACGTGCATTTGCGTGACTGTGTCCGCACCGAACACCCCCACACGTCCCCACAAGTTCCGGCGACGCATCGATGCGATTGGCGGCCACCCCCGCCCCCTAGTCGTCCCTCGAGGACGAACTGCTCGTGTCCGAGGATTCACTGTCACTACTGCTGCCGCTGTCGCTGTCGCTGCCGCTCTCCTGCTCGGCCGCCGCCGAGGCCGTTGTCTTCTGTCTCTTGGCGGGGCTCTCTTCCGTGCCCTCGGCATCCGTCATCTCGTCGTCGCCGAAAATCTGGCTCAGGTTTTGGCGGTAGAAGGCCCGGAAGCCCGCCGTCTTGGGGAGAGGCTGTGCCGCCGCGGGTGCCGGGGCGACCGGGGCCGTGGCGGTCGGGGCAGCCGCCCGCGGCGCGGGGCCGGGCCGTGGGGACGCCGCGGGCTCCGCTTTGACCTGCGCATCGCCCTCCGCGGCCCCCGGGCCCTTCAGATGCTGCCGCACCGCGGCTTGGACGGTCTCCTGCAGCGCAAGCTTCCCAAAGGCGCGCTTGATGCAGCTTTCAATGAGGGCCGGCACCGTGGACTCCAAGACCGCCCGCGTGAGGGTCTCTTCGAGCACCGAATCCGAGGCGCCCGGACGGCCCTCGGTCTCCTGCACGACCGCTGTCGTGGCATCGGTCAAGGACTGGTACTTGTTGTCCTCCTCCAGATGGGCTTGCACGCGGTCCCGCCAGGCATCGAAGGTGCCGGTACTCTTTATAGCCGCGCATATGTCATCGACGCTGATCATGTGCCTGCAACAACGCCGAGGGGGTTGAAGATGGCGAAACGTGAGAAGACTGGTGCACTTGCGGCCCTTTCTGGACTGATATGAATCCTGCTTGACCCTGTCTGCCCTCAACATGGAGCGATAGCACGGGTATTCTGGTATTCTGGTATTTGGTCCTTCCCCCCCAGACGCACGTTCAACGCTGGTTTCTTCGCCAGCGACACCTGCTTTTCGCCACAAGGGAGTGTGAAGACAACTAGCGCGATTGCAAGCACGAGTCAACAACAAAAATCAGCCATGGGAGGGTCGGGAAAGAAGACATCAAGAAAGGGTTTGTGATGAGGCTTTGTTGAGGTTGTTCGACTGCAAAAGCATCTGCCTGCTGCCCAGGTTTTGGGAAAGAGGCTTCCTGTCTTGTTCAGAAGGGTATTATGGCACACTCACACTTTCAAAAAATCTGTTCTGTGAAGGCCTTGTTTCCATGAAGGCGTTGCCTATATTTTGAACCACCCATCCAAACAAAACCACGCATTACCTAGGAACCTCAAAGCAACCTTGAACACCACCCAACTACACCCCTTGCACACACTATGTAACGTGTGCAATGGGGATAACAGCGGGAACGACGTATCTTTGAAAAGGCATGCCGAAAAATTGCAAGGCAGCAACCAATCCATAAATTCTGCAAAAAAAAAATGTGTTGAAAGGTATCATGTGTATTATTGCAACTACGAGTTGGACGAGCTGGGGGAGGGAGTTGGGCGGCTCCTCCTTGGTCCCATGGGCTGGGGCAGTACACTTGGCTTCGCATAAAAGAAATGGTGGAAACGTTTTTTGGGCAGCATGTGATCTTGCACCCGCAATGGGCAGGGTAGACGTTTTCTGCACTCATGAAGTCCGTGTATATGGTGGTATTGATAATGTTGACCAATAATTGCTGAGAAGAATTTAGGGATGAGCTATTGCCTTGTGCAGGGAGGCCTCGCTGTGCGCTATGCTATCATGTGATCATTACACCAGTCCAGTTTGTGCTAGCAACCAGTAATGCCTCCCTCCCTCCCCCTACTGATGATGCCCCCTGAAAAACCCTCTTAACATAGCCCAATATGTGGTGCCATGATCCGCTAGGGTTTACGGTTGAGTTTGTACACTCGGAAACACTCGCCACACATGTGGCTGTCAGCAGGGGCCAACAGCCTAACATTGCAAATTCACTACTGCTATGCACTTTATCTGGGGGAGCGCCATATAATTCATTTCACTCGTCATGGAATAGGCACCCTGAGGCATGGTGATCGCCTACCACAATAGAGAGCATCACGACGTGCTCCATGTTAGCTCGGGGCCGGTGCTTTAGTGGCCCGGTCTATCTATTGCCGACTGCCCCTGCCCCCAGTGCCCCCAAAGTGCCGGCACCCCCCACTCCACCCGCGTCCCAATGCACCAACAGGTTGGAATGCCAAGAGGAGACGGTGCAGTGAGTGAAAAAAAAAAAAAAGGCTCCAAGTGGCCCCTTTGTACCATAATTTGAGTGTGCTAGGTAGCCTTGCAGACCACACGGCAACAGTGACCCATTGCACTCAGGGAAGACCTGTGGAGTAATTTCTTTTGTTCATGTGCCAGTCCTGAGTTCGGCCCATATCAGGGAGCGGAGTCATGGCCACGCCACGAACCGTCATGGTAGTACATGTTCCTCTGTCTAGGGTGTTTGATAAAACGATCCCACAGATTTCCAAGGAAGCCTCATCTGACCTTTTCCTGTTTGTGGAGGCCGCTGCCAACTTAATCCTATGCTCAGCGAAGGAGAGTACAGCATTCACAGTTCAAGCTGAAATGAACAGGCAAGGCACTGAGCATTCACATTTCAAGCGTAAGTGAACGGTCATGCTTGTCTTTTTGTGTGTTTCTTTGCTGAGGTGTGGGATTTGGGAACCAAGAACGGTGTAGGTCATTGTACAAAAAACCGATGGAAAAACGCCTGGAAGTTTTTGAAATCCCTCGGAAAGATGCTCGGAAGTTTTGGCAGCGAGATCGGGTCCCAAAACGCAACCGATATCGGTAGGAATGTTCCATGGGCTTCCCAGCCGACTGTGCCGGGGGAGCTCGGAAGAAATTTTGGCTGGGACTTCCGAGATCAACCCTACAATATGAGTCCCATTTGCTGAGCATGAATGCTGAGCATCCCCAAATATCCTGAGCAATATGCTCAGCATTTTCCTACCATTTTTTACCTTCTATGCCGTGCGTCCCAGCACCATGTGCAGTACTCTGCCCCACCCCCCGTGGAGATGAGGCCCCCACAATCCTCTAACCTTCATCCTTTGCACAGAGCACAGCGGCTCTGTACGGAGTTGCCAGGCATGGCCCGACTTGGCCACGGATGGATTCGTGAATCCAATGCACGACACTCCACCATGCTGTACAGCATGCAGGCAGATACCCCGTCTACTGACCACACGGCTGGGCTCATGAGGCATGGACGGGCTTCCCGTGAGCAAACGTAAAGGACGGTGGGAGGAGCCTCTTGTCATACACGGCAGCAGCTGTCCTGATACCCGCACGACTTGCCCCTTGGGTGAATCTAGGTGATGGAATGGGCAGAAGCCCCATAGCCAAAGCACAATGAAAAGCAACCCGGAGTGGTACTGAACTGGTCTGCGCTGCAGTGCAGCAAGGCAAAACATTGAACTGAGTGGTGATGACCATGCGCCTGTGACACGGGGGCGTATGCGAGCCCAGTATCCGTTGCCTCATGGCCCATTAGACCATGTCCCAAGCAGCCGATGTTCTCCAATGCGATGTGTACATAACTCAGTCACCCAATGTTCATAGTTGGATGTGCTAGTGTGAACACAATAACATATTGGACTAATGGCTGGAAGTGCCTATGGCGGGGGCATTCAGTCAATGAGAACCGACTATTACTCTCTCCGATAGACTTGTGGGCAGGGCTCCTTCTGACACCTCAACATAAATTGGAGGCGGGGGGCAAATGGAGATTGTTGACATGTGACAATGGGTAATCTGTGGGACAGATGTGGGAATGCCCAGGGGACAGGTGGAGTTTGTTTAGTTTCGCGGCGGACCCATTGAGAGGGGCTTTAGCTCATGCATTGGGGGAGCTGCGTATCGCTGGTTCAAGGCCAACAGGGGGAGATGCATCAGAGATCAGTAAGTACAATAAATGACCAGAAGGCATTCAGATGGACAATGGGGGAGTATCGGACGCAATTTGCGCGAGGTGCACACACAGTACATATACTGGGGTTGTTGCGTGGAATGTTTCAGCTAATTTAGAGGCTACGTGCTTTTGGCGCCTATGCTTTTGCCGTGGGTGAAGAGAGTGAGACACTACCATCCCCTCCCTTGCCAATGGCCCCCCAATGCCAATGGCCCCCCCACCCAGAATGAAGAATCATGCCCCCCCCCCCCCCCCCGTCAATGGCCCGTCAATGGAAAAACACTGAACTATGTGGTGATGACCATGCGCCTGTGACACGGGGGCGTATGCGAGCCCAGTATCCATTGCCTCATGGCCGTCAATGGCCCCCAGTGGGTTGGTTTGGCGACACGGTCCATAGACATCTCCCTCCCGTCGGCCACTTTAAGTTTTTCACCAAACGCCACTAAGACACCGGTAACACGGTGCACGGCTACATTTTTGACCCCCCCCCCCCACACACACACTGAAGAGGACACTGCACAAGGAAGGAGCATACCTGAAATGCACTGAGCACACGCGTCAAAGTGCTCTTTGGGTTGGAGGCCAGGTCCGTGGGAGCCTCCCGTGGAGGCGATGGGGCCAGCCTTGCCTTCAGGCTCCGGCACGTGATATGAACCAACGGACAGTTCGAGCCTCGAGTGAGGTAAAATGGATAATGGAAGCGGGTGGTTGGAGAAACAGTTATACTAATGACGGCCAAGCAGCAAACCGAAAATGCACTACGCACACACGCCACAGAACATCGGTTCGAACCCAGGTCCCGGTTGCCCTGCTATGGAGCCGTTGCTTTTGTTTTTCTGGGATACACGCCTAACCGGTCCAATGGGGGGTGCAGGCTCTTACCCAAACGGGCCAAGAAACATTCGATAGCCGCTGATTGCGGTGAGCTCAAGGCAACATTCGGCCCTCGTTTGTGCAGTAGGTCAAACAATGAACTGAGGTTTGTGGCGATGACCATATGCTTGTGACGCGGGGGTATATGTGAGCTCTGCATCCGTTGCTTTATGGCCCCCTGTCAATGGCCCCCCTTTCGGGAACAAAGAATCTTGGCCCGGGCCATTGGCAAGGGGGGGATGGTTGGAAAAAGAGGGGTGGGGCCCCACCCTGGTGAGAGGAATGCATGATGCAGCCTGCGATGATATGCAGGGACTAGCTCATTCCGGCGTCTCCTGCAGACACTTGGCCGAAAGGCATACCCTCTGATGGTGGTCTGCGGATGTTTGTCCAAGGAGAACAAGGAGGTGATTCTTTTTAATCAAATCAGAAGTGGGGCACAATGAAGTCAGTTCTGAGACACAAGCTCATCACCCCCAATGTCTCCACAAAGACACACAATCATGAACCCCTGAATAGATTCCTGTCTGGTGCAGAAAAAAAAAGGTTGTTTCTCAAGCACTTGAACGTGTGAAAGGCCTGCTCGTCGGCGATGAAGTGGCCGCAGATCACCAGCGGCATCGAACTTGAGCCACGTGTTCTCCAAGGTGTTGGGCTCACCACCAAAACTGGGTCACTGCAACTCAGGCTTCTGCACAGGACAGCCATCGCTTGACATGGCATCCACATCCACCACCACACGGCGATACTTCTTGGGTTGAGGTTGGGGTTCAGGGTTGTCACTGGATGATGAGGAAGAATCTGAGGCACTTACTGTGGAGGCACCAGATAGGTGCACAGCATCATCATCCGAATCATTATCCTCGGGACTGCTACTGCTCCCACTATCACTGCTGCTGCTGCTGCTGCTGCTGCTGCTGCTGCTGCTGTTGCTACTGTTACTGCTGCTACTGCCACTGCCACGAGGGCACACAAGTTGCTGCTCAATGTCGCTATCAACAATGGGTACACGCGCCAACTTCGTACGTCTCATGGGTTGAACACGCTGCTGCTCGTTCAAACCCGTAGGACCTTGAAATGAAGCAGCACTGTCCTCGCCCTCTGAAGGGGGTACAATATCAACTGTCGCAGGGTTAGAAACTCGGCTTTGAGGGATGGGCCCCACACGTCCCTTACCCTTTCCCTTGTCCTTCAGCGCCTTACGGCGTGCAGCACGGGACTTAAATGTGGCACGGCTCTTCAAACCCAGTTTGGGCCACTTGCAGACAGCTTCCCTGTCCAGTGGTACCCATTGACGGACACCACGCTTTGAGCCACAGGTCCCACACACACATACCACATCACTCTCGGGATTTGCACCTGGAAAGGCGCATTTCACCGAACGGGTGTCTGGGTGCATATATAGGGAGCAACCACCTCCATCCTGGAAATGCAGCAAATGCTCTAAGAGGCGTTGGAAGACCACATGCCACACGGCATTGGCAGCAACCATGCACGCCTCCAGAACAACGTTTCGTTGCACGGGCGCCCAAATTTTGGCACAGGGGATCTTCTTTTTTTTCTGCACGAACTTCTGATACAGCTCATGCTTCAAACTTTCACTAATACTGGCATCTTGCCTGGTACTAGTGACGGGGGCATATCTCTTGGCCACCCTCCGATCCCGCTCGCCGGCCTCATCGGAATACAACATGGGTGTCCGTGGATTAAACCATGTGTGGGACCACCCATGCATATATAAGGTTGCAGTGCAACCTTCTTCAGCAAACTCGGGGATGATGTGCACAATATATGTGTACAACATCCCCATAGCTTGCCATGTGACAGTTGCCAGGTTATTACAACCATAGCATAGATGCACCATGTGGCAAAATGCCACCACCAACCCCCCCACCCCCTCCCGGACAGCCTGCTCAGCCTTCTTGAAGGACTGGCAGGCCTGCTCAAACTGCCCTCTCAACTTGGAGTACCGATCGGCTGGTGATCGGTACTCCTTGAGGACCAGTTTCCTCAACTGGTCCGGAACCCCCAACTCCCCACACACTGCCACACTCCGGTCAAAAATGGCCAGGTCCAGAACCACCTTGGCCACGTTTGGGGGCGTCTGCCCAATTGGAGCACGATGCTCCACTTGCCTGCGGGAGGTCACGGCCCCCCGAGTGACCCACACCACCACCCCCTCCCCCTCTGGCCCGTAGCGTGCCCCGGCCGCGAACCAGGACACTGTCTTCTTACTCAGCTGTGCAAGCACCATCTGGACTTGCACAGCTGCAACAGCCGCCAACAAAGCTACGCAGTGGGCAGCCTGCATGCCCTTGGGGTCCTCCGCATCTTCTGCTGCGGCGGCGGGCCCTGCTGCTGCTGCTCCTGCTGCTCCTCCGACTGCTGGCGCCTCCCACAAAGCGGGGGTGGCTGGCGAAGGGTTGCTGGCACCGGCACTGCTACCGGCGCTGGGGTTCCCACTCCCAAGTTCGGCCAGTCGACCCGAGGAGATGGGGACGGCGGCAGGAGCTGGTGGCTGGGCGCGGGCAGCCAGGGCAGCAGAGATGGAAGACATCAGAGCGAAAAAGAGGGCTGATGAAGACCCAACACAGTGCATCCCCAGCTTAGGCAGGGGGGGGGGCTTCTGCGGTCCCAACCTGGCCCTGGCCCTCACCCTTGGCCTGCAACCATGCACCTAAGATGGTAAGTCGCTGCCGCTTTGGTGCGCCCTCGGAAGAAGGTTTGGGGGCTGGGGCCAAAAGAAACTCAATGCCCCACAAGACACCGTGCGCATGGTACGTGGGTTGCTGGTCTGTTCTGAAAACCTCACCGTCGGGGGGGGTAACCACCTTTTCCCACGTGCCTGAGGGGGCTTGGTCCCACACCCGCCAGCCGTCCTTTTCCCCGAAAACCTCTACCACATGTGCACCTGTGATGGTGGCTCTGAGGGCGCTGTGAATCGTTGCATGTGGGGACTCGCAGAAGGCATCGTTTATGATAACCCTCAAAACCTCGAACGGAACATGAATAAATGAGAGGGGGGGGAACTGCACGTTGCAGGAAACTACTTTTTTGGACCGCTTCTTGATCTTGGCCTCTTTGAACCAAGTAACTACATCGCTCTGGGTCCACTTTAACTCGCGAATGGTACTGTCCGGGTGTGTGGACAGTATTGATTTCAAGTACATGTAATGTACACGCAGCCTCTCTTCAGATTCCTCTGCAAAGGTCCGGTCCGTGTTGTATTTCGGATCCGGACCAACAATGCAGAGGTTTCTGTATTGTACACCGTACGAGGTCTCATGTTTGCAGGGGCTTGTCTTGCCCACAGCCTCCCGTGTCGTCAAGACAGGGATTGAAAAATGCTTATGCATAAGCATAGCCAGCAAGGTATCCTTGGGCTGGATGCGGTATGCATCAGGGACGACCCTGTCCAAAAAAACCCTTAGCATTCTGGGTTCAATGGTCTCTGACGGCTTATGCCGCAGGCACAGTGCTGCTAGGGCGTGTTGGAGGCGCGATTGTGTATCACCCGGTTCGGGAACTTCGGTATTGGCTGTGTCCGCGTCAATGAGCTCGCCCTCAAGCTCCAAATCTGGTTCCGGGAGCTGCTGAACGGGCTAGGGGGGCTGAGCGGACGAAGACGAGGCACTAGCGGCACTGCCTTGACTACCAGACATGTCTGTTGCAGGTGACAAAAAGTGTTCTGAGCACAAAAAGGGAATACATTAGTGAGTCTACTCAAAGGGGCCTAGGTGAGAAAGCGACACACATGCAAAAAGAAAACCACAAAAGCAGGCACAAAGCATCACAAGGCACAAAGGGCAAACATTCATAAGCTTGAGTACAGTGTTCTCGATGCAAGTTTGTAGGCAAAGCAGCCACCAAGGATCAAACTGGCGTTGCACATGTCAAAAGCAAAAGTCCAAATTCACAAAGGAGCACAAAGGGGAAGCAATCATAAGCTTGAGCACAGTGTTCACCATGCAGTTTTGTAGGCAAAGCAGACAAAGGGTAGACAAACATTAGCTTCAACGTGCTGTTCTCCATGGCATCTTGCAGGCAAGGTAGGCACCAAGCATCCAACCAAAATTCCACCGGGTTCGGGCTGAAAAATTTCTTCCGAGCTCCCCCGGCACGGTCGGCTGGGAAGCCCATGGAACATTCCTACCGATATTGGTTGCGTTTTGGGACCCGATCTGGCTGCCAAAACTTCCGAGCATCTTTCCACCAAGCATCCAACCAAAATTCCACTGGGTTCGGGCTGAAAAATTTCTTCCGAGCTCCCCCGGCACGGTCGGCTGGGAAGCCCATGGAACATTCCTACCGATATCGGTTGCGTTTTTGGGGGCCGATCTGGCTGCCAAAACTTCCGAGCATCTTTCCAAGGGTTTTCGAAAACTTCCAAGCGGCGGACCGAAGCATATCGCATGCACGTCGGTACAGATTTCCTAAAATTGCCACCGGTAACCGGACAATATTGGTCTCTCTTTCAATGTTCTGTGCTGGGCACCGGTGGTACATGTGGGACTTCGTATTGGTCCATGTCCTCATCAGATTCACGGTGAGTGATGGGCTCTCGCGGGGCAGCATCGGGCATTGCATCCTCAAAAGGGGGCGCTAGCAGGGTGGGGGACAGGTCGGGTGGATCCTGGTCAGACCCCCCCCCCCCCTGGACGTGCACGCCGGCGACCAATGGTCTGGCGACATGTGTCGCACTGAGTGCTAGCTTGAAGTCACCGCCGGCGACCATGCCGGCGATGGCGAGTATTGTCCCGGCCGGCTTAGAACCCGCGGGGACGGGGTACTGGCTACCGTGAATTTCATGCAGGGGCCGGTGGGTAGGGGAGCAGCACGTGAGGTTAGCGAGCTGTGTCTTGCCTCCCTTCGGGGTGGCGGTGGCTGCGGCCGGGCATGAGGCGTGCTAATCTGCTGCAACATTCGTGCTATCCCCGGGGGAATGGTGCGGTCCCCCACGTCAGTAGGCCGCCCCTGGCCATGGGACCCGGGTGGTAGGGGGGTGTGTCGCCCCTCTGGGGTGCCGACCACTACGATGCGTGACGGCCACTTAGGGGTGATAGCTCCTGTGAGCCGTAGGTACGAGAGAGCGTGCCTGGACATGGGGAGGGGAGCCCCAGCAGGGTCCCTGTGGAGGTCTGGGGTCACTGGGGCGGCATTTGACGGTTCACTCTCGTGCTGTTGTTGGGGCCGCTTGCAGCGTGGGCTCCCCTGTCCCTCCATGGTGGACTGCCGTCGCTTGACTCCCCGGGGTGCCCGCGTGGTAGGTGCCCTGCGCCGGGACTTCTTGAGCGCTGGATTCCCTGACCTGTGGACAGATCGGGCTCTGGGGGCGCGTGCACGGGGCACTGCGCGCGGTGGAGGGGATCTCGGGGGGGGGCGACGTTGTGGCTCCGCAGCCGCCCTGCGGCTGTGTCTCCCATTGTTGATGGGCTCAGACTCCCATGAGGATGACAAGGAGAAAACTTCCAGGGTAGAGGGCCCCTCCTCCGTGAGGTATTCCACCGATGCTTGGTGTGATGGCCGTCCCGGAGGCACATCCAGGGGGGCCAACGCACTCGTGTGCTGAGATGGGGTGCTAGGCACTTCCGCGTGCGCCGCAGGCGGAGCTGCTTGTTGACTCAAACCCGGTGCATCCTGCTCTTGTTGAGGTGTTTGGCAGGTCGGAGTAACCGATAGGGCCTGGTGGGGGCTCCATGATTGCGGTGTGCTGGGAAGTAGTCAGCCGCGAACAAATCGGTGCTCTTTTTGCCCCCCCCTCTGCCAGTGAGAGTCTTGGGGGTGTGCATAGCTGGTAGCAGCAACGACGTGTACTTGAGCTTGGGAATGTGTTCCTTGATGCTGGGGCTAGACTCTTTTGTCTCCCGCCTTTCCCTGGCCCGCTGGGCATTCCTCTGCTTGGTATCCGGCGTATGGCCGTCCAGCGCAGCTCACAGTATTCCTGCAGGTTTTGCAGGAGTTTCAGCATGTCCGGGCGTCGTGTGAAATACGGCCGTGCAGACACGCCCACCACTGTGGGGGCCCCCAACGGGACTAGGGAGGAGCACTTGGTTAGCACGCCACCTGGGAACACGACTCCTGCTGTACTCAGCCTTTTCAAGGTAGCCAGGGCTAACTTCAATACCCTAGCCCTTTCTGGCAGCGGGAGGGCGGACGCCCTGTACACTGGGGTGAGGCCGGCAATGTGCGTGCCGCAAAGCATTCAAAGTCCATTGCTAGCTCCATGAAGGAGACCTACCCTTTTCCTGGTATCCAGACCAGCGCGTTGACCCATTTGATCAAATCGTCCCGGCAGTCGGAGTCCCATCGCCATTCTTGAGCTGTGGGCTGGCGGATCTGCAGCTCCTCCCGGTGCTCTAGCTGCGGTAGCGGCCCCATAAGTTGCCCAAATGGATATCCTCTGCCTTGCTTCGGCTTGGGCTGATCAAAGAGCTGCACATCTTTGCGCTGTGCTCGGGTCCGTAGAATTCGCAGCACCATGCTATGGAAATCGTACATGAAGTCACGCACCAAATCTTTGGGGATGCTATGTGACAGGTGGTCTGGCATCAATCCACACACCCGAAGACATGCGGGCCAGCCACTAAACTGTTGGCGGCTGTCAAAGTGCCATTCTTTCTTCCAATGAATAACGGCATAATAACATGAATCCGGCCTTTGTAAGCACCATCATGTCCCCCAACTTCGAAATCAAACAAATCACCTGGGGTACAAGAATGTCCATACCCATCCCAAATTAAAACATCGGCTGATGTCCCGGGGCCAAATCCATATAATGTTGCCCAACATATCAACGCAACAGTCACCTTATAAACATGCAACGCATACTTAGGATTCCACAGGTCAGCACTCCATATCCCGCCAATGGAACTGATGGGCATGGAGTCTGTGAAATGCGTCATAAAGAATGGAAAATAGGGACAATGGTTGAAAGGATCCAACCTCTCGGCCACACGAATCTCTTGAACAACATGGTTAAGGTATTCGCGAACACGGGCAACACTCTACCGCAAAGCAACCTCCGAACACCCTTCGGTGCGAGACATGAAAGCACCGCTCTCTGCACGTGGGGTGTGTTTCATCCAAAAAAAGATCGAAACAACGACTCACGGTCAAGGAGCTCGGGGTGCCCGTACTTCATCAAAAATTCCTCCAATGTTTCTTGATCCGCACCCATCCGTGCAACTTGGGCACGCACACAGCTGGACTTACATCGTTTCACCCACCACTAGACACCATCACCCTTGCCATCGTCATAAACGGGGTGCAAAGGGTGTGCCAAATTCTTAGACACGGCGAGAAGGTACTCCAAAATCTCATCATCTGTTGTCTTGTTCTCCCTCTCACACTCTTCCGCTGTGTACTCTCTTTCAATGGAGGGTGGTTCAGCAAGTTTGGGATAGGGCTTGGGTTTGCGTTTCGTAGGCTTAGGTTTGGGTTGAGTTGGGGTTGAGGTTTGGGTTGGGCTTCAACGTTGGAACTTGAGCTAGAACTAGAATTTGAGCTAGAAGTAGAAGGTGAATTGGAGGTAAGCATTCCAACCAACGTGTGTTGCCCTTTGGTTGATGGCACTGGAGCTGTGCAACCCCGCTTCCATGCTTGCTTGGCAACGTCCTCTTGTCTGCGAACCTATAGCCATGAAACCTCGGCATCAAAAGCAGTGGGGGCGACGGTTCCACCCTCGAGATGCTCTATGTCCTTTCGTAGGTGGTGGCCTTTGCCGAAGGTGAGGATTCTTGGGAGTCTCGAGGTCCCCAAACAAAGCGACAAAATCAGAGGTGGCTACCTCACCTGCCTTCTCGGGGGCCCAAGAGAGAGCACAAGTGCTACACAACCCTTGCTTTCTCGGGGGTCCCAAAACAAAGACGGACAAAATCAGAAGTGGCCGCCTCACCGTTGCCTTCTCGGGGGCCCAAAAAAGGGCGGAAGCGCTACGCCCCCCCTACATTCTTGGGGGTCCCCAAACAAAGGGGGACATAATCAGAGGTGGCTACCTCACCCTTGCCTTCTCGGGGGCCCAAGAGAGGGCGCAAGTGCTACGCAACCCCTGCTTTCTCGGGGGTCCCCACACAAGGGGACAAAATCAGAAGTGGTTGCCTCACCCCTGCCTTCTCGGGGGCCTGAAGAGGGCGGAAGTGCTATGCAACCCCTACGTTCTCGGGGGTCCCCAAACAAAGGGGAACAAAATCAGAAGTGCGTGCCTCACCCCTGCCTTCTCGGGGGCCCAAAAGAAGGCGAAAGGCGGAATTTTCTCGGTCGTAATGCTTGGACATCCCCGTAGCCGGCTACTTCTCTGTGTTTCAGCCCACATCGCGAATTTTTGGTTTTTCTTGATATAACAACATATGTATTTGGTGGTTGGAGTTTTTTTATTAAGCAGCTCTGGAAAATTTTTCACTGTGGGCGGGGAGCTTTGTGGTCATTACTGAGGCAACATCGCTTCAAATACATGGCATGCGCACAGCGCTTACCATCCTCCCGCAAATCAGACAGCATGCGAGGAAACAAATCTCACAAAGGGAAGGCCATTGCATCGGTGCAGCAGTCTAGCTGTGTGAAACGCCACAGCTGCAAGCTGCACTTCAATGTTCACCGCAGCAGTGGCCAGGCCCAGGCAGAGTGTCTACAGACACTCACGATGTTCATCCCTGCTGTGGGACCATGTTGTACCGCCCCCCCGTGGCAGCAAATGCGTGATCTGGCTCTCCTAGTCAAACCGGCAAAGATATCCGGCTGCACCTGGCATACTCTGCAGGCGAGGCTCAAATCACAGACGGCACCTGTGCAATCTCCAATGTGCAAGCCGGACAAAGCGGACTGACAGCAGCCACCTGCGGGTTGCGGGAATACAAACTGCTGGCACGAAATGCTAGTGCTTGGTGAAGCGGATAGATTACACGGCAGCAGGTCAATTTGGCGATGGGTAGGTACATGGGACCACACCGGGTGGCAGGACGGCGGCTGAGCGTGTACAGGGGGGGGGGGGATGCACTGACTCAGGGCTTCGGAGCTTATCCCCAATCACCCAACCCCCAAACCTCAGCCTGAGCCCAGGTGTTACCCCCAGTAATGATCCACGCAGCAGTTTCCGCAGGGCTGTTTGAGGGAACACTCTGCTGTTCCTTGTTCGGCGGCGGGAACATGCGGATGTATCACGTTGCAAGAAGGCCAAACGGCCCGCTGCCTCCGCCGGTCCAACACTCAGATGCACACAACCTTTGGCCCGGCAACGCCCGCAATGACTACCGTCAAACAGCAAAAGGCTGTGAGCTTTGTGACCGACCGTTTTGTGATATTGCACGTGAGGCGCAGCAAAATGTTTCCAGAACCGCAAGAAACTACGGTACCTACCACTGGCCCGACAGGAGCTCCTTTCGGAAAGCGACGCACACGTGGAGGGCGAAGTGCGATTGCCTTATTGGTGGTTGCAGCCAGTGCGATGCAGCACTGTTGCACAGACGAACGTAGAGCATCGGGAGTCAAAGCCAGGGCCTAAACGTGCCCACGCACACACACACACGCACACGCACACGCACACGCACACGCACACGCACACGCACACGCACACGCACACACACGCGGATGATGCAGAGCGACCAAATCCCAGACTGTGTGTGTGTGTGTCTTCCCGGTAACAGGAGGTGTGAGTGCATCAAGACAAATGCTGATCTAATGCCAATTGGGATCACCTTTTGCTGTAGACCGTCGGTGGCAGTGGAGGTATTCACCATCACCCACGGGTGTGAAAAGCAGAGGTCACACGTGCGAGTGCGCCTGGGGCATACGGGCCTCCGGCACGGTACGCCCCGGAGGCAGGGCTCTGTTGACGCTGCGCTCCGACCCTACACGAGTGCCGCACTGCAAGAGGCAGTGCGGCATACTTTTGCTTTGCAGATTCCCGGTGCACTACTTTCGAGCTGTGACAGCGGTCTACTTCAGGAAGGCGCCTAGTCGCCGATGGTCATGGCTTTTCTTTGACCGTCTGTGGCCTGACACGTTTTTCTGACGACCAGTGCTCGCCCTGCTTCTGCTTCTGCTGGCCAGTCGCAGCAGGCCCACATCATAACCCGCACACACACGCACACGCACACGCACATGCACACGCACACGCACACGCACACACACACGCACACGCACACGCACACGCACATGCACACGCACAGACACGCACACGCACACGCACACACAGACGCGCGCACACGCACACGCGTACACACGCGCGTACGCACACGCACGCGCGCACACGCACACACACGCACATGCACACCTACCTACCTGCTTACCCTATGGTGCGGGCTGACTGGATGGCTGATGGGACGGCCTTGGTACAAGTAAAGGAGTGTCTTTGGGGCATCTTGGGGTGAGGTTGCCCAACTCAAAAAAGGCTGAGCCCGGCAGGTTTATGCCTTTTGGGCGCAGTTACCACCGTGTGCCGCTGTGGCAACGCTGCTGTGGTACAGGGCACTGTAAAGGTAGAGGTGGAACACCCGGGCGATCTCCAGGCCCCAGCGGACCATTACCCTCCCCCCCCTTGCGCAAGCACCGGGAAAGTCAGAAAAACGACGGTCAGACCGGGTCCCGGTGCTTGGACAAGGCGGTGCTTGCACCAGCCAAGACCCAGGAGTAACGACATTAGTCATGACTGGAAATCACATCCAAACAAACAGCAGCGGGTTGCGGTACCAAGCACAATGTTGTTATGAGCAGGAGGACTCATCCCAAACATGACACAGCCCCTGTTTCCCTCTACAATCGGCACACAATCACGTTCCGCTAAGCTTCTGACCATAAAAACTGTGGCGGTCAGACCGGGTCCCGGTGCTTGGCCATAGAACAGTGGAAAGTTCAGCAATAGGTCCCCACCGACAGACCTATGCCCTCAATCAGCAAGTATCACGCGGCGGAGCCGCGGCACACATTGTTCGTGCTGTCCAGCAAGGCGCCGTCAGGTCCCGGTGCTTGGACAAGGCGGTGCTTCCGCAAGAGGGGGGGTGTATGAGTCTCTCATGGCCTGAGGGGGATGGACAACTGAGCGTTATTTCTGGTGCCCTCGCTGGAGGGGACTTTTTCCCCTTCTCGCCCCCCTGTACACGACTTGTAGGCAACCATCCCGGTGCTGAACCCCCGGGTGTGACCCCCCCGCAAGAGCCACCCGTCAGGCTCGAGTGACCCTGAGAACATCCCTGCACATGAAATCGTCAGAAGAGCTCGGAGCTGCGATGCAGCCGGCTGGGGCAACATTGGGCAAATGGACATAACCAGAGTACCATGTGGTGTTGGCCTCTGATAGTCGGCGGGTGAACACACGGGACACATATATGGCTCGGGGTGGGGTTCCTCTCCTGCAGGTTGGAACAGCACTAGGGGGCCCATTCCGGCCCATTTACCGGGGTGACGAATGCATTGCAGTCCAATGGTGAACATGGCAAACCACGGGGGGGCAACCACAATCGGTCCGGATGCGACCCTACCCCCAGCTATCTGTCAAAACTTGCGGGGGCGGGGGGGGGGGCAGTTGGGGCGGGGGGGGGCGTATTTGCCAGGAAGAAAATCTTAGGGGTCTTAAGGACTAAAGGCATAGTACCCCTCTCGGCTAAGCATGGGACAAAAAATTTGGCGCCGTTGGTGCCATGGCCCCCGCACCGCTATCTTTCAAAACTCGGGGGGAGGGGGGGGGGGGGGCTGGGGGGTGTCGCATACAAGGATCGGGCCCGCCCCCCCCCCCCCGTGTGGCAAACCGGTCTCAACTAATAGGCCATATTGGACTTGCGATGCAAGCAGAACATCGCATTCACTGAACGCCTGAACAGCCTGGCCTGCATTTGTGTCAGCATCAATGGCCATGAGGAAATGCGTGCCCTGTGTGTGTGCCCTGCGCATCGGGACCACCATCAGCCACGGGAGGACTTGGATGGCCTCTTGGAGGTCGCCGGTCATGAACGTTCAGGCCACCCGCGTGCCCTGCCCTGCGCGGCGACGCTCTCCTGGAGTTCGACCTCAGGACCTGCTGTCAGGTGTCATGCGTGATGACAGCTGAATCATGTGACCTCTCTGACACAGGGCACGGTGTTGCAGCACTTCACGTCCCTCTTGCCGCCAAAGTGGACGACGGAGGCGGGGCGTTGGCGAAGCGGGTTCCTTTGCGTGCGTGTCCTCTGCATGCTTCGTCCTGGGCAATACGCCTGCAGGCCGGCACAGACCGCGCCAAAATGCCCAAACCTGCGTGGACTTTCATCCTGACTGCAGCACATATGCCCAGCATCTCCCATTTGCCCCCGCGCAACGCTGCTGGGCCAGGGCCAAAAACCAAAGCGTGTATGAACCGGCCCCGGCCTCAGAAAGAATTCCGGAAGTCAAATGGGAGCTTCAGGCGATCACGAGGGCCTGCCTTCCTCTGGTTTCCAGGGGATTACATGCAAAGTGCACGGGAAAAGGCTGTCGTCCCCCCACACTGTCAGACCAACCCGCGCCGAAAGTGTGAAGTCTGGACCGATAGACGGGGCCATGAGGGGTAAACCCGGTGTCTACAAAGCCGAGGAGGCGGCTCTGGGTCCTGACCGGGGAGGGTGGACTGGCCGGGGCCGGGTCTGAGTGACGACTCACGCGGGATTGGCATTGCGGGCCCCAAAGGGCGATGGGGGCCGGATGGCAACGGGGCCCCAAGACTGTGACGCACTCCCCGTGCAAACCCCGTGTGAGGCCTTTGCCAGAAAGCGTCACTTGCAGCACAATGAGGGGGCGTCAAAAGGGTTGGGCACCGCCATCGTGTGCTCTGGTCCAGGATGTGCTCTTGATCCCAGCCCGGCCATTGCTGAAGGACACAAAGGGGGGGCCATTCGCGCTGGCTTATGTCACTGTGGTCTGAGCTGCTTGCGACTTTGTTGGCGTCTCAGTGGCATGACGTCACCACAACAAGCGGTAGGCAGGTTCCTGCACCAGCAGGACTTGCACAAGTCCCTAATCAGGGGGGATGGGGAGAAGGTTTGCTGGCTGGTCCTTCCGATTCACCGCACCTGGTGGGAGGCGCGCCTCTGGGCTGTATGTGGCTCGGGGGGGTGCGTATGTGGGGGGGGGGCAGGGGGGGCCGGTGGTGTGGGGTGGGGTGCAGTTTTGTGGGTGAGTGCGGAATGTTCACAATTGCAGCATCACTGCCCTCGTGCCCCCGGCCCCCCTTGTGGGACCCGCGGGCTCACATTTAAGTCATTCTCACACCGTGAAATTGTGGAGGGTGTTCCCCACTAGCGATGGGGAAAGAGGGAGGGGTTGGTGGCACATTCAAGTACATCAAGCGACCAACTTGGGACAGCATCAACCATGGACGAGTGCGCTGGGGGCATGGGGGCGTTTCTGCACAGCGCGCGCCCAGCGCCCAGTAGTAAGTTAGCTTTCCTGTGACCCCCCTGAAAACCCCCCACCACCCGGGAAGCATATGTCCACAGGGCAAAAACAGCAGATATAGACAGCAATCTGGCATTTTCAGCGTGAAACATACTTTGTTTTAACTCATTATCCGAGTCTTTGGACTGAGTAAGGATCTGACCAGTCCCGTGTCTTGGAACGCAGTTGTTACTGCGGTCACCTTGGCCATCGGGAAAGCGGGAAAAATAGCCTACTTTTCGCACATCGCGCGCGCAGCGCGGGCACAGCGCACGGTGCGCCCCAACCTGAGGCGGGTTGTCGTGTTGGGTCTTGGGAATGAAAAAGGGGAGGAAGGGGCCTTACGAGCGCTGCGCTTGAAAAGGAGGGGGGGGCCTTCCGGGGGTGCCGATGATGACCGTGCCAACTGCTTCCGTCCGCCCCCAGGGGTACAGGTGGTTTGCTGGTGGCCCCGACCCCGAAACACCCCCTGATATGAGAAGCCCAAGGCTTTGGCCTCCGGCGAATCCCGTCCCAAACCCTCACCGTCCCGGGAGCAACACAACCCCGGGCACGAACGCCGATCCCGCATCCCGCATCGCACAGCGCACGCGGCTCGACCACCTCGGGCCTCGGCGCACCGCGGCGCAGCGTGGCGTTGCCACACAACGCAACACCGGAAACCAAAGCAGCGCTCTTGGCGGAGAAAACTGTTCTGCTTCACTTGACCTTCGCCGGGCCAGCACCACCGGGGGGCTGAGCAGTCACCGGCAGTAGTTGGCGGTGACCCAGCAGCAGTTGGCAGTTGACGGATAGCAATTGGCGGTTACCCGATGGGAACCAACAAGGCTTCAGTTACTACAGGCGGTTGTCAGTCAACGGTCGGAGGTTAGAGGTTAACGGTCGGCCCGGAGGGCCGTGCTGAGGGAGAAAGTCCGGTTCCTTGAGGACATGGTTCAACAGCTCAAAGTGAGGTGCCCCAAAAGCCCCCGTCACCAACCCCGAGCAGCTGCCCTTCCCAACACATGAAAAATAAGAGGCAGCACTGTTGAAGTCCCAAGGGTGTGTTGTGGGGCCGTTGGAACTCATGCCCGTGTTTGAACTTGAAAGCCATGTGATCAACGCACTGTGATCCCAGTACAGTGCAGTGCAGTGCCGAATGCATTGGCGAAAACGGGCAACAGCACATCGATGGTTGCTTTGGCGTCCGGTGACGTCCTGTGACTTGAACGCCCCCGTCGGGGCCATACTGCCGTGCAGCAGCTCCAAGATATGCAACATTCATGACACGAGCCGCGCCACCTCGGCTTACCTTGGACACCCTGCACCGTACTTTGAGCCGTCCATTTGCGGAGGTGTAGGAGATGCCCAAGAGGTTTTGCATGGGGATGTGGGCGGCGGGCGATCAGCAACTCGGATGACACAGATGCACCCCCTTCACACTGACACGGACACACAGGGGATGGACGACCGGGCTCAATTCGAAGCGGTCCAGTAATCGTACAACAGCCGATCCCGGTTGCCCCAGTTCCCATACTGCCGGCGCTTGCGCTTGAGAGTGTACACTTGAAGCCACGCCTCGTAGCCTCCCTTGAGCTCCGCAAGGAGCTCGCCGCTGCAACCGGCGTCAAAGGCAGCTGCCGCGGCAGCGGCCGTGTCTTCAACGTTGGCGCCTACAATGAGCGCCTTACCTCCCGCCGCAGCCACCGCCGCAGCGACCTCCACAGGGAACTCCTCCCGCGGCACCTCCTTGCGCTCCAGGCCAAAGCCAACGGTGTCGAACGAGGGCACGCTGCGGGCCCCCGTGATCGCTTCCATGTCGAACGCACGCCCGGAGCGCACGTCGAGCATGACGTAGCCTTGCTGCTCCATGAGCTCGTACGCCTCGAGCGCATCGACAACGCGCCACGGTTTTGCGGGCTCCTCGGGCTCCTCGGGCTCCAGTTCCCGGGCGGCGGCCTCCGCCGCCAGCTGCTCCAGCTCGTCCTTCAACTCGGCGCCCATTTCCGCCTGGAGGCGGTCCGTGACGTCCGCCATCTCCGCTTTGACCTTTTCGGCGGCGAGCGCGGCCGCGAGGTCCTCCGCCTTGCGCCGCTCCTCTGCCTCCGCCTCCTCGCGCTCCATGCGCGCGACGTCCTCCTCCGTGTCCCAATTCTTGTAGTACTCGCGGGCGAGGCTCTGGTCCTTCACCCACTGCTGCTCCTGGGCGAGGTCCTCGCAGGCTCTTTTCAGCGCCTCGAACGGGGCCGTCAGCGGGCCCTCCCCATCCCACTGCGCGACGCCCTTCTTGTAATCGTACTTGTCCATGATAATGCGCTGCAGGTTCTCGAAGCCGCCGTGCGCCATCACGTACCGCCACACGTCCCCGTCGACGATGCGCGCGCGCGCGGCACCGAAGAAGTCCAGGGACTGCTCCGGAAACATGTGGATCAGGGCACGCGCCTCATCCATGCTCAGCGCGGCACCGTCGTCCCTCTCGAGTGTGGCATGCAGCATCCGCGCCCTCTCGTCCGCATCCGGCTCCCAGTACCACTTGTCCATGCGTCCGTCGCGGAGCAACGGCGCGTAGACGCGGCTAAGGTCGTTGGCGGTCACGATGATCGGCACACGCACGTCCCCTGGGAACACGCCGTCACACATCGCCATCAGCTCACCACTTGCGGTTTGCGTATTGACAGTCATCTGGGTCCCCTTCATGCGGCCAAGACCTGCATCGAGGTCGGAGACGACCAACACGGCCGGTATTCCCTCGTTCTTGATCATGTCGGCACACGCTTTGTACCGCTGGCGGATACGCGCGGCCACGCCACCTGCCCATTCATCTTCGAGCTCACCTGCTGACAAGGCAACAACCTGTACGCCCGCCTTCTTGCACGTAAGCTCAACGTTGAACGACTTACCGGAGCCTTTCGCGCCCCAAACGCCCAGAATGAGCGGCGTACTCCGACCCTTTGGCGGCAAGAGATAGTTCTTTGCAATGTGTGTGACCACTCGTCGCTCAAAGCGCTCCGGAACGTGCAGCGACGCGTCGAGCTCGGCGAGCGAGCGCGCGCCCTCCTTCTCACGGAAAACCATGGAAGCGGCATCGGCATCAACACCGAGCACCTTACCTTTGAACAATGAGTCCTCCACTCCCGACTTCTGGGAGTATATGAAGTCCTGGCCGCCTAGTGTGCCTTGGGTAGCCGGGGGAGGTGGGTTAACGACCGAGGCTCTTGGTGATTCCTTCGAAGCCAAACCCAATTCCTCATCCCTCTCCGCAGACATGGAAACCATTGCAATACCAATCCGTGGCTTGTAAAGAGATAATAGAAACGCACTCATTGTCCCCAAAACCCCAAAGACGACCGCGAAGGTCCATGGTAATTGCTTGGAGCCGCGCGGTGCCATCGGGCTCGCGTGGTACGACACGAGTGGCACATCCTCCGAGTCCGAACTCGGCATAGCTTGTTGACGAGCACCGTTATTGGCGATGAAAGTAGAAACCTTGTGGGAATGGGCCAACACGGGCGCAGAATTAATCGCCGCGGGAACCGTCGTAGTTACCGGTGAGTACAAGCCGATGGATGGGGCATTCTTTGCATTGGCCAAAATTGTCACTCCGGCACCTACCACGGCCCCCAGTAGGACACCAAGAATAGCTCCCATGGTCGACCCACTAGCACCATTCATGTGACTGCACAAATGAGATCTTGAGAGACAAATACGATTGAAGGGAAGGATCCACATTCGTCCAAACGAAATCAATGTAGCTTGGTAAGGCGGTAGCGAAAAAAAGTCGAGGAGATTCAAATTTCGAACTTACATGTCTTTGGTGAGTTTGCCAGCGACCTCCGACGAAGACCACTAGAGCCACACATCCGAGCTCCCAACGACTTCACGGCTTGCCCACGGCACGGGAGGGAGAGCTCGAGCGAGGCGCTAGGGGTGTGGCATCTTTGCCATTTCCTCCTACCTCATGACCCCACCTCCCCCCTACCCTCTCTCTTTACCCAAATCCCGCTTGGCACGTGGATCCCGAGCTCTTTTGCTTTGCTTGGCCAAGCTAGTTGAGCCGGCCAATTGGCTTGCTCGGCGGCTCGTGAGAGGCAGTCTTATGTTGTGCATTTATGCAAAGCATGCACACATGCTCATGCAAACATCAGAAAAGAAAACTAGAAACTAAGAAGCCCGCCTGCCTGGGCCACTAATAGTGACCACGTCCAAACACATGTTTAGACACCCGTCCGGCCATTCACCCGAGAGTCCTCCGCGGATTACAGGAAAAGTGAGAGCGTAGTTTCTAAGAAGGTGTTTCGAAGCTGGAATATTCAATATCACAAACCAAAGCCATGGTAGCTTGGTTCGCGTTACTCAGCTTGGTTCGCGTCACGGCGAACCAAGCACTCAGCTTGGTTCGCGTAAGGGCGAACCAAGCCGAGTACAACCTTTTGCTACGTCTATGCCCCGCTTCTACAAAGTAAGGGATGCTAGCGGGGGCACCCTCGTGATTTGCACATCATTTGGACACCCATTGAGTGGACCCTTGGCCACCCGTTCCCCAAGCACCTATGTGAAAAGAATTATGCACTCAAAGTAGGCTAGTTTGCTCTCAACCGAGGAAAATGCAAAATTCTTAACTTGGGTCTGCTATGTAAAAATATGCCGGCTCAAGTGCCGGTATAACGTTATTCTTAACTTTGCACACGAGTTTGAGCTCACAACCCCCACGCCTCACTTGACACTTGGCAAACGTGTGACTCCTGGTTTGGTGGGAAACCTGCCTGTGGTCGTATGTGTGAGAAGCAGGCAGGCTCATACGCAGAGGTGCACTCCGTGGTTTCATGTCCCCACACCAAAAAACACAGATGACCGGTACTAAGATCAAATAGATATTTCGAGCTACTGCACGCAACTGCCGACAGTTTCTAAACTTGGCGTTGACGCTGTAACACACTCACGTGGCCGAGAGACAATGTGCGGCACACACCTTGCGTCGCCATGACGACATGAGGTCCAAAATTGCGGGTGGGGCTCGCGCCTAGAGCTTGCCCACATCGTTTGCAGGATGGTTCACAAACTTGTGGGCAAGGGGGCGCGCAGGACAGGCTCCGACGAACCCAGCAGCAGGCGCTACCGTCGGTATCGAAATTCCATTGCAAATTGCCAGCTCGGGTGCTAAACCCACACCCCTTGTAATAACAGGCGCATGATATTATTGTGATGCGTGATATCATTTTGTGTGTGATATTATCACCAGCCCCCTGTTCTAGGTCTTTGTTGAGACGTTGGATCCCGCTAAACTTCCAGGATCTCGGTTGTACCAATGAGCACATAGCACAAAAAGGTAGGCAACAGGCACGAAAAAGGCACAAAAAGCAGCTGGCACTCACCACTTTGCAATACAGCCTCCAAGCGGTCCCGAAGCTCTTCCTTCTTCCCTTTTTCCTTCTATTTACACCGAGTCGGTACTCAGTACTTCATATGCATTTCATGCACATTGAAGGGGAAGTGACGGTCTCATCAGCGGGCATATGAGCAACATAGCAACAAAACGGCGAAAGCCCAGACACAATTATGAAATGAGTGCAATTGTGAAAGCGAATGACGAATTGTCCTCCAAAGATTTGGAGAGCGAGGATGACGAGCAAATAAACTACTATGTTGCTCCGGGCGAAGCCCGGAGCAAAAATGTAACTTTTTGCGAGGCACACTGCACCCGAGGTCTCCAAAAGGGGCTGGAGAGTCCAGCCCCTGACTGTGTTTCGACCGTCCCCAACATAAGCACCCTGGGTCGTATTCTGGGAATACCAAAGCTCACAAACTCGTATTGGGGCTGTCGCCCTACGAGGGGAGGACAGATAGTGTGTGGGAGGGGAGGGAGGAGCGGATGGCGACGTGTAGATACCGAAGCAAAGCCAGCTGAATTGCTACCGCAAGTATTGTATTTCTTGATGGCTGTTGTTGGGACCTCTTTGGTTAGCTTGCCTCAATGCCCACCAAACCGTGCAGTTGCAATTGTTGTAGCAAGTCTTCGTCCCTTTGTCCTGGAGAGCCACATGCAAACAGCACTCTTAAAGTACCAAAGGCACACATTGCTCCTTCCCAGCCGCCCAAAGTAACAAAACGTGACACGGCTACAAGGAACGACAACACAAAGTGTGAAAAATTCGAATTCGCATTCTTTCCGGTACGATCGAAATTTTTGGAATTTCCACAGTCAGGTTTATTATACCCATTGTACTGGAACATCGAAAATTGAAAAAAAAATACTGCCAGTGGCGTCGCATGCGACTCACCGTCAGAGCGCATGCGACCGAACTTACCTACCATAATTTTCTACCATAATTATAGTCGCGTGCGCTGCACGACTCTGATGAAGGCATTTTTTGTTGAAACTGTACTGCAATAATAAAGGAAACACAGCATATTCCAAAGTATTAAATTCCTTCGGCCTTCAGCCAACTTTCACTACCAAGGGCCGCCAGCGCTACCCTATGTTCCATTCTCTTTCTAGCAACAACACTACACTCCCAACATGTCCATGCGCGGTCCTCTGGCACGATCCTTCTTGCGGAGAGGTGTGTCTTGCGTTTGGGCGTTTTGGAACGTTGTTCTCCTCGGTTGGTGAAATATTTGGTGCACTGTCTGTTTGCACAGCTTTGACAGCCAGTCGTCGAGGAATACTTGCCAACCCCAGGCAACATGTGTACGAAGATGACCGGTGGCTTGAGGCGAGTATGTATCTTCCTTGCATGGTTGGGCGTTTTTCCGTGTGGGCTGCGAGCTTGAGCGCAAATCCGTTGGGCCCGTTTGGGAGTGATCTTTTCTTTCCGTTTTTCTTTTTTCCATAAGTAAGCCACGTGGGATGCCAGACAAGTGGTTTTGAGCCGGTTAGAGCTTGTTATGGCCCGCCCAAAGGCGCCCGGCGCTGGGCCCTTGTGCGACAAGATAATTGCTTCGAAATCCGTCAAAAACGTCCTTTTCCAAAGTTGGTTGTAGACCACTCGGGAAGTAACAACAACTGGTTTGTCCCTGTGTTGACCCTTTCTGGCCCTCCCAACGCCTTGAAAACGGGGACAACTTGGGACCAGGAAAAAATTGGCGCTGCACCGAAAAACTTTCCCATACCGTCAGACTGTCGCAGTATGGCGTTAGTTCAGAAACGTGTGTGACGAGGTCAGGTGGCCAACTCACAAGAGCACGCTCACCCACTTTTTTGCGCTTGTGAATCCTTTGCATCCCACAAACAAAAAGTGTGAACACCTGTGAATCCCACAAATGACCAGTGTGCACACATGTGATGACCGTCGAGTTCTTGTTCTGCTGTGTGTGCCCAGGTTGCAGTTTGTTGTCGTGTTGTGTGCCCCTATGTGTGTGCCTCTTCCAACGAAGCACAAAGGAAACAACGTTCTTTGGAGTCAATGCTCACCCCTGCCCGGAAGGAGCGTTTGTGCATGTGAACCTGTGAGCCCATGTTACAAATGTGTGAACACGTGTGAATCCCACAATCAAAAAGTGTGACTCCAAGCGCGCACGGAGTCGCATTATCTGAAACTCTGCTCAACTCCTCTTGCTGATGAGAAAGCTGAGTGTCGACCGTAGCGGAAATGTGGTCAAAGGAAGACAACTGTCATGTCATGAACTCAATCTAGGCACATGGCCTTCAAGGCTTGGCAAAGTTATGCTGTTCAATGAGCATTTGCAAACATTTACAAATTTCGGAGCGAAATTCAGAGTCAAAAGTGGACCTTTATGCACTGCAGAATTTTCCTGTTGTTTGTGCACTGGCCCTCGGGTTGTGCAAACTGGTGCTCACCTGTAACTGCTGCTATGCTCCATCGAGGCACCCCTGGAAAAGTTTTTGAAGCACAAACCTGCTGTTAGGTTGCCCCCTGGCAGCCACCCCACCCGTAGTGGAAGAGGACAGCAAAAACGACGGCGAAGTCTTCCATCAGAGCGTGCAGAGAAAGGGAAGTGGTGGAAGTGTGTTCAGGGAAGGACATGGATGTGGACGTCGTCAGTCTATTTCACGTGATTTGCCAGGAGGCAGGTTCTCTGACCCTCCCCCCTTTTTACCAGGTTTTCATGGTTTTAACCATTGAGAAAGGCATTCAGTCTTGGTGATCGTCAGAGATCCGAAGCGAGGCGTTGCACCCTCCGTCAGGGGTGTATATAAAAGTGACGACATTACCAAGGTGGGGATGGGGGGCCGGGGGGGGGGGGGGGGGCTGCTGAGCCAGGAGGCGGATGACGGAATGACAATTACAATTGCTCCATTTTTCACTTTACAGGCAAGACACGGAGTGATAAAGGCAGTGTGAAGAAATGATTGGACTGTGTGGACTGTATTCTTGGGATGCACCAATCTCTGTGCAATGGATTGTCGTGTTGCCTTCTAAACGGGCCAAAAGATGCCAAAATGTGGCCCGAGAGGGGGTTTGCGTTGCATCCCAAAGACGCACTGCCCACGAACATGGGTTTCCATCACTTTTCACTGTCAGAAGTCTGACAGTGGGGTTTTTGGGGGCACCCCCAAATGGTCCGCCTAAGGCAGCCACGGGGGCAGGGGCACTGGTTATCCTGCAAGGTTTCAAGCCACCCAGATATTGTGCCTGCTGCTAGAGACGCAGCAATGTGATATGAAGAGCTCTTCTGGTTTGCCCTTTTTTTTCTTGTGTGGATGTGCCCCAATGATGAGAATTTCTGTGCTTGATTTCATGATGGCCATACCAAGATCTGCTCTGATGGATTGTCATGGGCCCACACGTGTTTTTCCTGACGTTTTTTTTTTGTGATGTAAGGTTCGTGATGTGTTTTTGAGGTGCAAGTGCACAGGTTGGCATCATCATGTTCGTGTTGTTTCAGTTTCACCCAAGCCCCACGCTCCACCTGCTTGCTTCTTCACGATTTACTGTATGTCAGTCACTGGCAGGGTTTTCCCTTGGTTGCATGCAAAGCGTGCGATTTCCATCATGCACAAGGCAAGCATAGTGTGTGCAAATGACATTCGAATGCACGGAATCTGAGCTCCTCTAGTTTTCCCTTGTTTTCTCGTGTATTTCCCTTGAATTGTACATGGTGCTGCCAGATCCATGCATGATGAGAATTTCTGTGCTTGATTTCATGATGGCCATACCAAGATCTGCTCTGATGGATTGTCATGGGCCCACACGTGTTTTTCCTGACGTTTTTTTTTTGTGATGTAAGGTTCGTGATGTGTTTTCGAGGTGCAAGTGCACAGGTTGGCATCATCATGTTCGTGTTGTTTCAGTTTCACCCAAGCCCCACGCTCCACCTGCTTGCTTCTTCACGATTTACTGTATGTCAGTCACTGGCAGGGTTTTCCTTTGGTTGCATGCAAAGCGTGCGATTTCCATCATGCACAAGGCAAGCATAGTGTGTGCAAATGACATTCGAATGCACGGAATCTGAGCTCCTCTAGTTTTCCCTTGTTTTCTCGTGTATTTCCCTTGAATTGTACATGGTGCTGCCAGATCCATGCATGATGAGAATTTCTGTGCTTGATTTCATGATGGCCATACCAAGATCTGCTCTGATGGATTGTCATGGGCCCACACGTGTTTTTCCTGACGTTTTTTTTTTGTGATGTAAGGTTCGTGATGTGTTTTCGAGGTGCAAGTGCACAGGTTGGCATCATCATGTTCGTGTTGTTTCAGTTTCACCCAAGCCCCACGCTCCACCTGCTTGCTTCTTCACGATTTACTGTATGTCAGTCACTGGCAGGGTTTTCCTTTGGTTGCATGCAAAGCGTGCGATTTCCATCATGCACAAGGCAAGCATAGTGTGTGCAAATGACATTCGAATGCACGGAATCTGAGCTCCTCTAGTTTTCCCTTGTTTTCTCGTGTATTTCCCTTGAATTGTACATGGTGCTGCCATGCATGATGAGAATTTCTGTGCTTGATTTCATGATGGCCATACCAAGATCTGCTCTGATGGATTGTCATGGGCCCACACGTGTTTTTCCTGACGTTTTTTTTTGTGATGTAAGGTTCGTGATGTGTTTTCGAGGTGCAAGTGCACAGGTTGGCATCATCATGTTCGTGTTGTTTCAGTTTCACCCAAGCCCCACGCTCCACCTGCTTGCTTCTTCACGATTTACTGTATGTCAGTCACTGGCAGGGTTTTCCTTTGGTTGCATGCAAAGCGTGCGATTTCCATCATGCACAAGGCAAGCATAGTGTGTGCAAATGACATTCGAATGCACGGAATCTGAGCTCCTCTAGTTTTCCCTTGTTTTCTCGTGTATTTCCCTTGAATTGTACATGGTGCTGCCAGATCCATGCATGATGAGAATTTCTGTGCTTGATTTCATGATGGCCATACCAAGATCTGCTCTGATGGATTGTCATGGGCCCACACGTGTTTTTCCTGACGTTTTTTTTTTGTGATGTAAGGTTCGTGATGTGTTTTCGAGGTGCAAGTGCACAGGTTGGCATCATCATGTTCGTGTTGTTTCAGTTTCACCCAAGCCCCACGCTCCACCTGCTTGCTTCTTCACGATTTACTGTATGTCAGTCACTGGCAGGGTTTTCCTTTGGTTGCATGCAAAGCGTGCGATTTCCATCATGCACAAGGCAAGCATAGTGTGTGCAAATGACATTCGAATGCACGGAATCTGAGCTCCTCTAGTTTTCCCTTGTTTTCTCGTGTATTTCCCTTGAATTGTACATGGTGCTGCCAGATCCATGCATGATGAGAATTTCTGTGCTTGATTTCATGATGGCCATACCAAGATCTGCTCTGATGGACTGTATTGTTGTACTGGCTAGACACTTGCTTTTTGCAAGATTTTTTTTCGGAGTGTAGCTGCACATGCTGACATAAGTCCTGTCTGTCAGACTGGCTTGACCACCTGTGGTACATGGTGTCTGCGACTCACCCCTATTACAGTGGGTGCAATAGCAACCCATCCTTGTATGTTGTTGTTTTTTCCATGCTGCATGTTGTGTTTTTCATGACATGTATTGCGTGTTGTGTGTGGTACATTGTGTGTTCCATGTGGTGCACTGCATGTTGTGTGTTGTGTGGTGCATATAGTGTATTCCAGGTTGTGTGTGGCATGCTGTTTATGTTCTCTGACACATGGTGTGTGTTGCAGAATCATTTGGGGGTAACCCAAAAACCTCGTCAAAATTCTGACAGCAATAATGGAGCAGTGGAACCCCATGTTTTTGGGCAGTGTGTCTCATGGGTATATGCTCAGATGTATGAACTGAGGGTCGTCAGTTCAAATCTAGGCAGCACTATGTTGTGGCGCTTTTTTGCCATCAGCCCTCTGGTAAAGATGCTGGTTCGGCCAAACGGGTCGATCGTAATCGCAATCGTCATCGGGACGGTGGGGGCTGGGGGGGACCCCCCCCCCCCACTATATCCACCCCTGCCCTCCGTTACCCAGTTCCTCACACAAACGACAACCAACAATCTCGCTGGGTATGCGAGTGAAGTTGGTTTCCCCCTGAAGCTGGATACCATTTTTGAGGTGGGGGGGGGAGGGGGGGGCGGTCAAAAGTTTGGGCCCAGCGGGATTTGACCTAACGCCAGATAAAAAAGGGCCGGCGCCCCTGTAGGCATTCGTCGATCTCCGAGACGGAATTCTAACCAGCGTTGAGCTGATGCCAATCGGGTGTTTCACCATTCAGCTACCATGCGCCTCTGTCTGTGAGGGGTTCCCCACTGGCAGGCATGTATTAGAACGGCAGTACACCGTAGGAGGAGGGGGGGTACCCCCCCCTGGACCCCCCTCCCCCCCCCCCCTATACCCCCTCCCCCCCCCCCTCCCCCCCTTCTAATGTGTGATTGAACACCTGATCGGCCTGTTGCTGTCACTGTAAAGATGAGACGCGGTGTCAACTGACACTGTGCTCTCTGTAGGTCCTCAAGACTACTTGATTCAAGGCTGGGTCAGTCCAGTGGTGGGGATGTCAGCAGTGTGGAGACCAGAGACAGACCAGAGATATGCGGGTGTGCTTTGCAGAGAAAAGGGTGAGCAGAAATGGACAACTGAACCACCAGAACCCATTTTCAAAAATTGGTCCTGGTGGTCTCCCACCCCAGTACTAAATGGGCCTAATTGGGCTTAATCTCTTTAATCGGGAAGGGTCACAGGCCATCCTCACACTGGCACATGTTTGTGAAGACTATGGTCAACAACCTATACAGAACTTTTGGGAATTTTTTTTTGGATAACATGTCATGCTATCAACCTTGGGATGCACAAAGCAAGCAGTTCTGTGTGATAGGTGAGTGGTAGAACAGTGCACAGCAGGTCTACAGGCAGTTGGTGCAAACCCCACTGGAGGCATATTTTTTGCTGGTGATGATGTCCCACAGATTTTCGTTTTTTTGGGTGCCATTGCCATCTTCGGCAGAAAAAAAAAGATTTTTCCCATTTTTTTGCCGGACACCCTAGGAGGAGGGGTGTCCCAGCCAGACCCCCCTCCCCCCCCCCCCCTTCGGACCCCCCCCACCCCCCCCTCCCCCCCTTCTAATACATGGCTGCCCACTGGTTGTGATTGTAGTCCGCAACTGAAAAAACCCAAACTGTATTTCTGCCTACTTGTCTGCCTGTCTGCTTGCATTGACTGATTGACTGACTGTTAAAAGCATGCGTGTCAAGCAACCTTGCAGCGTAGTGTCAGCTGTACGAAGATAATTTCGCACCTTCCTTTGGCGCCACGTACAAGCGTACGGAGGGTTCTTTTGTGAGGTTGACCAGAGCCGTTCCGCCCTCTGTCGCAGACAAGTGGGCAACACCCGAGGAAAGGTACGCCCGTGAGAAGCAACTGCAGTTGATTGAAAGGATTTGCTGCCATTTGGAGGAAATGAGGACAATCAGGCCACAGGTGTGGAACTCCTCCGCCACATTCGGATTCATCGGTCACCTGCTCTTCGTAAATTCCTTTTGTTTCAGAGAGGAACAGCCTTCGGAAAAATTTGCGTTCAGGATTTGGAGGCCATTTTGTGGAATCACTGCAGTCACTCGGTTTCTGATGTCTTGTAACGGGGACCGTGAGTTTGAGATAAGCACATCAACCAAAACAAAAAGAAGCTGCATTCTCAATCTTTTTGGTCCATCCAACACTGCACAACCAGCCATACCGTATCACTGGCCACCAACCCAGCCACCATCCCAGCGGTGCAAGGCAGCAAAAGGTTGCCAACAGTGATTACACTTAGACTGATCAATGTTTGGTTCAATGTTGCTGCTGGTAGGTGGTCTGCCAGCCTGTGGTCGCTGCCTGCTCGGTTCTTTTGGCAGGACGCACACCCAAAGTGCCACAAGACCCGGACTATATGGACTGCACAGCTCGAAATCCTGCAGAACCAAATTGAGACGCTTTCTATCATTGTGGACGCAGAAAAGCATGGATTGTCTGGACATGAATGAGGTCAGAAACTCTCTCCGTTTGCGGGCGCGGACCTGCATCTTGCAGGCACCACTCACAATTTTCTGCATTCGTGAGCCTGCCTGTAGCGCTCTGTGGAGGTGTTTTCTCTGTAAATACAAACTACTTCAGGACCCCTGATGCTGAGGCACAGAAGCATTTCATCGCTGCTTGCAGTGATACATCTCTGCTGATTGGGGTGTATGGGGTCTGCAACCAATGCTTTTCTCTCATCCATGTGGAGTCTTGCAGCGAACCAAGAGGATTTAGTGTCTCAGTTTACTGGACTCCCCAGCAAGACCTGTCAACCCCATGTGCCCATGGCCGGGTGGAAGCACAGTTGTCTGCCGTCTGCATTTCTTTGCATGGAGGGAGGTTCGTAGGTGCTGTAGCCTGTGGGAATTTGCATCTTTGGAAAGATGTCTTCTGGAACGCCATGTGAGTGGTAAGCTCACGCAATTAGTGTTTAGGAGTGATGGTACACAAGGGTTTCAAAGGGCCCGAGTGTGAAAAAAGCGCAGTCACGGGAGTGGCTCCCCGTTGAGTGAGGAATGGATCCATAAGGTTACCGCCTCTCTCAGTTCTCCGTGGTGCACGTTCAACGAGCCTCTCTTTTGACGACGTGGTATTTTGTTGGGTGGGTCAAAAGAGAAAACCAAGTCACACTCTGCCCGAGGAATAAACCTTCGCTTCGTGGAGGATCAATTCCCTTTTCTGGCCTTGGTCCTGGTTTGGAATGAGACTGCCTTGCCCCCAAAGTAGAGGCTGCTCAACAATTAATGTAAATAACAGACAGCTCTACATATGAAAGGCAAATTACATTGGGTCATCCCATCCGTATCGTCACACCCTGAACACACACTTTCGTTCTCAGAGAAAAGGGTTTTCACTGTAGGTCATCCCTTGCGTATCGTCACCCCCTAAACATGCAATTTCGTCCTGAGAGGAATGGGTTTCCAAATTTTTTCTGCAACCAAATGCACAGGCTTGGCAAGCGTCCTGTCACCCACCTGATTGGCTTTTTTCCTTTCCACAGAAAGCGCTGTGCTGAGACAGCACTGGGTGTTGTTTCCATCGTGTTTTGAACCACAGGTTTTGTGGTTCCAGTTGCACATGTTGGCGTTCTTTGGGCAATTAGCTGGTTTGCTCTTCTCTGCACATGGGGAGGGTGCAATCCACAATGCCATTCCATTTGCTGCAACACACTGTGCCTTGCAGCACACAATTCTCCGCTTCAGGATCTCAAATTTACATCTGTTTGTGAAGTTGAAAGGTTTCAGGATCCTGAACCCAGGTCTTGAGGTTTTATATAAGTATCCCCTCCTTTGGCAGACGCGGGCTGTAAATAATCACAAGGTAAAAGCTTTTCGAATGTGCATACATGGATGTTCTGCTGTTGGAGCCTTTGCGAAAGCACAATCCTTGACAGCACCTTTCTCCTTTTTTTCTCAACGCCGCCCACGTCAGATACAGCCATTTTGCGCTGCTGCGTTGTGGGCCATGGGATCCTTCTGAGTATAAGATAGGATTGCCATGCACAGTAATACACATGTTTTGCTGTGTTAGATCGTTTTCGTTCAAATTGCCAGTATTGCCCGTTTGCATCCATGGGTACCCTGCACTGCTTGGACAGACACAAAGTTATGTATCCTGATTGGTGCTGCGGTCTTTCTCAGTGGCCGGGTGGCATGTTCTGTTTCAATATCAAATGTGTGGGGATCCGGCATGTGCAGCGTACCTGTATTGCAGGGGGTGGGGGGATGCCGTCCGCATTTTCCCGCATTTTTTTCGCATTTTCTGGGCAGGTCCCTTAGTGTAATGTTCAAGAGGAAACATTCCAGTGGCATTGTGTTGTAGTCAGTTAGTTGTGAGGAACAATGGGTTTTGTGGGCGCCGGAGATTTTTTTTTTTTGACGCAGACGGCAGGGGGAAATTCTTTTGTTTGACCCAATGTGTCTATGCTCGAAGCACTCAGAATTTTGTGGAGAATTCATAAATGGATGCACAACACAAAAAAGGATATTGACCCGGGTCGGACCTTGGCTGATGGGAGCCTGAGTTGATGGGCAAATTTTTTTGAAAATTTTTTTCCCCAGTTGTGTATACTCAAAATGATCAGCGTGTCATGGGGATCATTTTGAGGTATGTGTGTTGGGGTACCCGCTCCTCTCCCCCCCGGGGAGCCCGGCAGTTTGGGTCAATGGAAGGGCACCGGATGCGGCGCGGAGATTTAGCGGTCTGGCCTGACCAAGCGGTTGCAGCTTCTGCCCCTGGCGGTTTTGAGCCTAGTCCGCGAAATTGTTGAGTTGAACTATGCACTAAGTTGTTCCATCAAACCGTCCATGCTTGGAGCGCCCCATTGTGCAAGACGAGACGAACCACAGGGGTCTTGAGGGGCAAACACTATTCTAACAAAACCGCATTTCCTATCGCATTTTTTCCTGCATTTTTTGCCAATCCTGGCAACTGCATCCCCCCCCCCCCCCCTGTGCATTGCCAGTAGTGGGACATTTTCAAGCATAGATGATAGAACAAAATTTGATTTACAACCATTTTTGAGTGTTAGTGGGCACACACATTCATATTTTGTCCCACAAAATGACACAACCTACGGCTCTTCTCATTTTCAAAGACTTCTGCACGTGGCTTCCGCCCCACGTCTCCATTCCCACCGAGGCCACTTAGAAGAAAGCATAAGCCACAATGATGAAAACGTATACCACCATGACTATGTGCAGTGCCATCAGCGCAAAATTGCGTCCCTACAAAAGAACCCGTGACGGATAATAATGTGAGCCTTTGCGGAGAAGGGTGTGTAGATTGTGCAATGAAAAAAGATCTATGTATGATTTCAGTGATGTAGATAGACTTCATGTGTATTGTTGCCACGCAAAAGAGCGTGTGAATGACCTTGTTAGAACTTTTCTCTTGTGCATAGCACATTCCATCAACCACATCAACTACTCAGTAGCACTAAAGACATATGCTAAGCTACCATACAAATTTGGTTATCTTTCACTTTGGCGCAGAAAATGCGCTCATCGTAGCACAAGATGTGACAATGAAACACCAATCTCTCATGGCCTATATCTGAATGCAGTGCGTAAAACAAAAGATGCCATACCTTTGTTGGGCTTTTATATTTCGATTGAGACTTTTCAGTGAACATCTTAAGCCCAAGGTATTGTACATTTGATTTCAAACATTGGACATTTTTTTATGTTGAAACTTGTGGCTGTGGTGGACTTAACCAAAACTAATCGTGGTCATGCAAATAGGCCATAAATTGCACATGAACTTCACCACTACCAACATGTGAGTGAAGGTGTCATCATTGATGTGCAATATACCGAAATAAAAAGGATATGTTTTACCGAGGTCAAGCCTAGCAGTCTCCTCCTACCTTAGACACCAGATATCCCGACTGTTGACTTAAATGTTGTGGTCTGGTTCAAAATCAATTCCAAAATAATTGCTTTGCGGCTACTTGGCCAAGCTTTGGCTATGGAAACCCGTATGTCACTGTACACGCACGATAGTCTTAACTAATGTCTGTTTCATCAAAAGAATGCACATTTCACAACACATCTTAGACCGCTGTTAGTTGTTCATTCAAAAATTTTTGCCTCAAAGCCACGGAAGAGGCCTATTTACGTCAATGCAAATTGTCTCTATGCGGGGTGATACGGCTATTGTTGTGAATACAAAGTAGCACCATGCCCGAAAATAGGGCTGCTTTGGTCAATGCAAAAGAGTCTCCATGTCTGGGAAAAGAGTTGTTTTTTAGAATGCAAAGTGTCCCAACCTCCGGAAATACGGGTTGCTTTTTTATTGTTGCAAAGTGTCTTTATGGCCGGAAATAGCGCTTTTTGGGTCATTTTGTTCATGGTAACTGTAAACAGATCATTTCGGACACGACAACCTGGGCAACCAAGAGGAACCAAAGTTTGCCCAATAGGTACAAAGAGCCATGTTTGTAGCACATGCAGCAACTTCAGCAGTGGCAGCAAACTAAAAGCCTGGGCAACTAGAGCAACCGGGAAATGACCCCATTTGCACAAAAGCCCCCACACTAGCACCCACAGCGAACACAAATGTACATACAAATCAAAGATTCCAAAATGCACTAGTTGTACACGAGTAGATGGGGAATGCAACCCAACAATTGCAAGCAAAAAAGTTAATAGATAAACTAGTGTTTGCAGTAAATAATAAGTTAACAGATGAATGATATGAAGCAATCAATATGAACTTAGAATATACGCACATTGTGGTTCCGATGGGGCCTTTCCAAAGCTTAAGGCGGACTCATGCCGCAAGCCCCTCCGGGGAACATGCGACCTCTACTACGAAGGGCACCAGCCCGATGCGGACAAAATATCCCACGCGAGGTTTGCTTCCTAGTGCCGCATAGCATTTATCGTCATTTTGGACGGCTGTTGTTGTAGTTTCGGATAGAGGGACCCTCTATGAGTTCTCAACCCAACAACCTCGCAGGATCTTTCAGCAGGCACCAAATTCAAGTCAATTACACAGTCCGAAGAAAAACCCTCCTCAACAGACATCGAAGTATCATACCAATCTCGATCTGACATTCCTATTTACAACACTGATATTTCATGTAATCGTTTGCAAGCTCACACGTGCTCGATGCAATATCGCGCGCTTGCTGCTCGAAGCCATAACACCGTTGTGGTCTTTTATGAGTTGTGCCATGTTAGCCCATCTTGGCAGGCTGAGCATCTATTGCACTCCTTGCACGTTCCATGTGGCCGGATTCATGTCGAGATTGTGGTGGGTAATTGTGCGGGACAGCCCGGCTAAGTCCTGTCTACTATTGGCAACTAGGTGATTGCCATATTCTTCCAACTTTCGCAACGGCACTCTTGGCCCCAGAGAGTGTGTGTGCCATTGTTCAGTGTGTATGTCCTGTGTTGTCAAGTGTTGGGATGGACATTGCCACATATGAAGACCAAGCTAGTATTATAACGGTGGTTATAGGGGCTCATTGGGGAGACGGGGAGAAGTGTCGCCAGGTGACATTTGTTTGTCACCCTCCTGGAAGAGAAAGAGTTGTCGCCTCACTTCTTTACTCTGCAATGGGTGTTTTCCCCCGTCCTTTTCCCTTTTGTCCGCCTAATACCAGCACACCGGGCGGCTTGGCTTGGCTGTCCGCTTTGTCGGGCGTCTGTAATAAACTCGGACCTTTGAGTCCCCGAGTGTTATTTTTCCCCGCTGACCACAGAGTTTGACTCTACTGTTTTCGGTTCTTTGGACTACGACTCTTTGATGATGCTCTCTTGTTTGTTCACCAACGCAACCCTTGCACAGTTTTGAAAAATCCAACAGATCCAGAAAATCCGTCACACTCCTTCAAACTCAGTCCTTGGAACTCACATACAGCGACAACAGAAGCAAAACGATAATAGACTCGTTGATCTTGATCGTAATCGTGTTCAGAACTCAATGTCCTCGTTCATTAGCAATAAGCTATCAGTTCTGAACACGGAAACATGAAAGATATTTTAATGTGGCATCAACATAGATTTAATTAATTAGATTTAAGCAATGCAACACTGCTCAAAATAGACACTCAGTTCTTGACTTGAAACTCTTCTGTTCAATTCCAAACGCCGAGCACTGTACTATCGCGACTGATGTCTGTCGCGACTTCTACTCATATGGCGCTGAGTGAAAAGCATTTTAATCAGATAATAAACACAAACGCAAAACTGAAGCTCTCACCTGCAATCTCTGTACACAATACTACACAACTGGCCATCGTTGCGCCATCTCATTACACCCCCTTCCTAGGCTTCGACGTGCTCTCCACGAAGAGCACGGCGACAAAGCCGATAACATACTATGTGATGGCTCAATGATGAACAACAAACAAACCCAAATGAAGTCAAAACTACAGCACGCAGCGCCAATGCAGCCGCCATCACTGGCCTACACCCTGGCCAGCGCCTCAAGCAGCCGCCAACAGGTATAAGTAGAGACTCAAAAATTCAATAATCAAATCTTGCAGTACTGTACACAGTGATAAAAATGAAGCTAAGAGCATACCTTAGTGCCTTTCAAAAAAGCACTTCAGCTTGACCAGGGCGTTGTGTACAGCGCCAACATCCGACTCAATTTTCTCATCAAACCAGATTCTGATCGACATGCAAAAATAGCTGTTACCCAATTGCAAAACGCCCGCGGCGATGCCGGCGTCCTGCTTTGACTCCACGCACTTGTCGACGATCATGTGCGCTCAGAGTTGGCTTTTGACACCACAGCTCGTAGTACTGAAAGCAGTGCAGTTCATACAGGCGTGTACGTGCCTCTTGTTCGCGCACCTCCAGCCTGTCATACATAGACTGCCAATCAGGGTCTGTTTGCACGTAGACCCCATGGCACTGTCCTTGTGCTTGCCGCGATGACCCTGAAACCAGCAACTCGACACAGCGCTCCAAAGCCTGCACTATGCTGGTCTGGTCCTGTGCACTCGCTGCTGCGCACTGAAGCTCTTGTGCAGGCGCTGCCGCAGAAGCTTGCTGTTTTGCACGCGCCGTCTCGCACGCCACTTCTTGTGCGCGCTGCTTCTCCTGTTGGTGACACAACCGCGACAACTTGTTTGCATTCTCGCACGCATTCACCTGAGCTTGACGCAGATTGTCATTGACAATAGCAGCAACTTGAGCTTTTTCTTGCCGCCACCGCGCTTTCTGCTCATTCAAGCGTAGCTGCGCCTCGCGGCGGTCTTCACCCTGTTGCTCCATCGCGTTCTCAAGGCACCTCTCGTGACGCTTCGCGCGCTTCTTCTTCTTCGCCTTCTGCTGGCGCTTCGTAGCATCACGTGTCTCCATCCTGGCGCTATCGTCAGCTGTACTGGGCGTATCTACTGATCTTGCCCACTGGCCGTACCCTGATAGAGACACTCACTCCGTGGCGCAAAACGGACTCGAACTTCATAGCTTGTAATAAACTCGGACCTTTGAGTCCCCGAGTGTTATTTTTCCCCGCTGACCACAGAGTTTGACTCTACTGTTTTCGGTTCTTTGGACTACGACTCTTTGATGATGCTCTCTTGTTTGTTCACCAACGCAACCCTTGCACAGTTTTGAAAAATCCAACAGATCCGGAAAATCCGTCACACTCCTTCAAACTCAGTCCTTGGAACTCACATACAGCGACAACAGAAGCAAAACGATAATAGACTCGTTGATCTTGATCGTAATCGTGTTCAGAACTCAATGTCCTCGTTCATTAGCAATAAGCTATCAGTTCTGAACACGGAAACATGAAAGATATTTTAATGTGGCATCAACATAGATTTAATAATAAGCAATGCAACACTGCTCAAAATAGACACTCAGTTCTTGACTTGAAACTCTTCTGTTCAATTCCAAACGCCGAGCACTGTACTATCGCGACTGATGTCTGTCGCGACTTCTACTCATATGGCGCTGAGTGAAAAGCATTTTAATCAGATAATAAACACAAACGCAAAACTGAAGCTCTCACCTGCAATCTCTGTACACAATACTACACAACTGGCCATCGTTGCGCCATCTCATTACAGCGTCCATTCTGATCTGCAACTAAAATCATGTGCTACGAAAACAATCTACTGAATATGTTTGGCGCGCGCAACATCATGAATGCTTGAGGTAACGTGCTTCCCGTGTCTCATCCATCTTTTTTGAACATGGCTTGTAGTGCAGCCTACCGTTGTTGGGCCTTGGGCAATTGGGCCTTGGGCAACCCAAACCCCAAAACGGCGAAAAATTTGGAACAAATTGGTACAACAAATCGGGGGACCACCCTTCGAGAGAAAAAGCCCAATAACCCCCCACTCCCACCAGGAGTGGTTTTTTGACCAATTGTTCGGGGTGACCCCCTTGTGAGGCATCCCCCCCTTCTGAGGCATCAACCCCCGCCCAAAACACACGGGATAAAACATCCCCCAAACCCCCTCCTCCCCCACCCCACAGCAGGCACAAGGGCTCCAGCAACAACTTAGGCGGCTCAAGTTGCATGGTCAAAATCACACCAAATGCACCCAATTTGGACCATGCAAAAAATTAGTTTTTCACAGGCTCTGTTTCTTGAAAACAGAATATTAGTCCAAAGAAAGTATCTTTCTTACCATTTGTGCCATTTTGTGCCTTTTTTCGGACAGCCGAAAACAAAAAAAAACTATAAAAAATAAATAAATCTTATGATTCCAGTGGAAAATGATGTGCTTTTAGCGGAAATTGGCCAATAAATACATTTTGCGTTCCCCTTGTTTTTTGGATGAACATGGTCTGCAGAAAAAATATTTGCAACATCATTTTCTGTTCTGCATGTTCATTGCATACCTGCAAAATGATTTATTGATCGACTTCTATGCGCGAGGCCTCGCGCAATCAAGACCAAGGATCATTAAAACAGACGCATGGCGGATTAAATATCAATGCAAAGCATATGCAACATGTGGTTCAAGGGCTGCCCCATGCGCGAGGCCTCGCGCATAACTTACTAAACCAAAACCCTCACCCGATTCATTTTCCTTTGGAAAGACGGCTTCAGGGTCGAGTGGTCTTACTACCCACCCCACGGTTTGATTTTTGATTTGCACTGCCTGAAAAAAGAGGTATAGGTTGTGACTTTCAAGTTCTGGGACTGCATTGCAGTCCTCATTGCGCGAGGCCTCGCGCAAAAAAAGGCCCAGAAAATATATTCTTTGTACCATTGTGATGGGTTCTCATCTGATAGCGCTTGTGCACAACCTTCACTGAAGCAACGAGTACCTAAATTGTCGTTGAGTCATTGAAATTTACCAGAAGCTTGCCCCCCCCGGAGGCGGAAAAACTCTTTTTGGGCTTGGTGAGCCCCTGCGCTTGGCAGACTGCTTCCCCCAGGGCACCGTCTTTCTCCAGGTATCGAACATCATCTTGATAATTGGTGTCGTTTGCACTACATTGCATTTTACTCTCCAAAAAATCAGTTTTTTTGGCCCAAACAAACGCTCAAAAAAGTGCCAAGCATGGCAAATTCATATTTTCTTTGCACATTTTACTTTGATCTATAGTCAACAACGGAAAGATCAATTTTTCCTCAACCAAAGCTACAAGTGGGGTCCCTGTCCAGCTCAGCGTCATCTGTTGAGTGGACATGCTTCATGTGTTACCAGTGATACTCTTTTTTTTGCTTTACACTCCCCGTAACTTGTGGCAGGTGTGCATCATGAGCAATGCTGAAGGATGCACCCTGTGCAACACCTCCAACGTATGTGCTCCTTTTGTTAGGAATGCAACAACATTAGAAACGATTTCTTGAGTCATCAATTAGATTTGCAAGGCTTGTTTACAGCGCTGAATATCCGCCCGCGTAAACATATTGTACAATGTGATCAAGTCAAGGGTGCCTGTAATGTCACTCGAGTGTAGGCGCCTGCTTGATTCCTCAATTCTACCATCATTACCTGACTTTGGAGGGGCAGTGGACTGCTTCTTGCGCGAGGCCTCGCGCAAGGAGCAGTCCATTGCCCCCAAAAAAGCATTTTTTGGACCCATCAGGACCAAGAAAAGGCCAAAATTCCTTACATAAGAGTTCTTTTGGTGTTTCAAAAACAGCTTGATTTTTTGCGGTCCAAAGAATGGTTCTTTTGATGTTTTTTGAGGCCCTGTATTTTGGGCACTTTCTGTCGTTTTATACCATGCAACTTGAGCCGCCTAAGAACAAGACTGAAACCAGCATTTCCCACAAACATGAGGCACAAATCGCAAACCCACTGACTGAGCACCCCTGCGACAGAGTGCCACGTCAATGTCAAGTGCGGCATACTTCACCTGCAGTGCCTCAACAGCCTCTGAGGCCCCAAGACAGGCTGGCGGCAGCGCTGCGGCAGGCAATACCGGACCTGAAGGACCATTTTTCTCTTGAGGGTGGTTAGGGAGCGTTGAGTGTCAAGTGGAGATGGAGGTGGACATACCACCCTCCGCCCCCTCCAAAGGGCTGATCCACCCCCCCCCCCCCCCCGTGTTGACCCCTCTGGGGGTTGCCCCTTTTGCTGTTAGGAGGGGGTGATGTTTATTGACCCATTTCGCGGGTGGCCCCGAGACGGCAGGGCATTCTTATGGACCCAAAAGGTTGCTCTGCTCGCAAGCACGCCCTCTCGCCTCGTCTTTGGCATGCAACAGGCGCCTGTACACACGTCAGGCCATGGAACAGTCTCGAATCCCGAATGCCAGCATCCAACTGCAAAACCCTCATTTGGGGGATCGAAGCGGGGCCTCTCACCGAATGCGCACCACCGCAGCTGGGGCTGGTGGACGGCTGGGGGCAGGCAGGGGGACCCAAGGGGGACTATGGCAAGGCTGCGGGGGGACTCAACAGAGAGGCAGAGGGTTGGAGAGGGTTGGAGGAAAAATGGGGGAGGCAGGGAATTGTTTGGGGAAGGCTGGTCGAGCCCGGGGAAGGGCTGGTGTGGCTGGTGCCGCCCGCGGCAGAGGGGAACACGTTCAACAACAACAGCAACTGAAAGCAGGCACATGCGGCACTGTGGGAATCGAAAGCGAGCACACCGGAAATGATAACTCTCTTTTTTATTTCGCTGGTGCTGTTTGATCGAAGCTTCAAACCAAAAACCATGACTACGTGGCTGGGCGGGAAGAACATTGCTCTGCGGGGGGGGGGGGTGACACGGAGGCCCATTTTCCCAACCCCCCGCCCCCCCTCCTTGGCCGCTGTGACGGGAGGGGGGATTCAGGGCGGGGGTGCCCGACCTGCCGGTCCGGGGGGGGGGGGGTCAACCCAACATCTATGGCTCAAAATGATACCCACGTCGCGCTGATCATTTTGACTGCTCAAATGTGGGGGGGGGGGGATTATTGGTAGAAAAAACTTTTTGGGGCCAAAATTTGTGTTCCTGCACCTTCGGCGCCAACATCCACTCTTACACAAAACAAAGGGCCCGACACGGAACCCCGTTTCTCCAAACCCCCCCCCCCTCCTTCGGCGGGCGTCCATGTCGGCCCCCCCCCCCGCAGAGCAATTTTCAGGTCGCCCTGCCGAACCCCCCCCCCCCCCCCGCCCCCCCGCCCCTCTGTAAAATGCATCTCTTCACCAAATCGTCACATCTGCTGATGCGCTGCATCATTATTGGGAGCCTTTGCTCGTCTCAAATCCTCAGAAATCGCCAGAAATCGCTGAATTTCCTCTCAAAAAAAAAAGGCCTTCGCGAAACCGCAAGGAGAGTGCAATCGCATTTCTGTGCCACTGTGCGGTACACATCGCAGTTGCCACCGCTGTTCCCCACACAGAAACCCACATGAGCACGCAATGCAGACACGCGCTTCGCCACGCTTCACCTTTTGCGAACACTACGCAAAGGGAGCGGAGGTCTGAAGTGCCGGGGCCTTGCCTGCAATCGTTCTGTGCTGCTGGTGAATGTGACAAATGGGAGTTGGGACAGTGTGCCCCCCCCCCCCCCTCTTCGCATCAGGTGTCCCAGAATCCCAGAACCCAAACAAACCGGCAGAACGAATCAGCGAAGTCTCCAGAAGTCGGTCCGATTTCGGGGGTCGGGGGGGTCGTGGGACCGACGTGGGGGATGGAGGCAAGCCCCCCCTCTGCAGCCGACTACGGAGCGGCGCAAACAGGCCGCCGGGCCCAAGAGAAGCGACATGCCTGACTGCCTGCTGGTCCGCTCGGTGCGGTACGCCCAGTCTCCCCAAAGATGCCCCCCGCCCCCTCCCCCTCTCAAAGGAGCCCTGAGGGGAGGGGGCAGCCACATATGTCCGGGGTCCAGCCCCCCCCCCCCCCCCTCCGGTGGTGCTGAGTCTTTAGAGGGGCCGAAGGCGTCGAAGAAAATCTGTGGCCTAAACCCATTGGCGCCGAAGGCGCCCGAGACAATTTTTGATTGGCCAAAGGCCCGGAAGACAATCTGGCCCAGTCTTTTAAAAGTGGGGGGGGGGGGAAGTGGTGCCGCATTGTTACAAGGAGCCCTGCCCCCTCCCCCCCGAAACCCCCAACGTCAACCTCCAAACGCACGCCCATGAGGCGGACCGCCGCGGTGGAGCCCAGGCCTCAGTTCTGCGACGGCGGCGGGGCGAACTGGCGCACCCACGCGCCGAAGGCCGCCTCGTTGCGGGTCTGCATGTAGATGGTGCCGGGGCCCGTGAACTTCAGCACCAGCCCCTCGCCGGTGACCATGGACTGCCACCAGCCCTTGGCCGCCTTGTGCACCTCGTACCGCATGCTGGCGGGCCAGGCCACGAGGTGCCTGCAGAGGACCAGGACAGGGATGCATTGGAAGGGGGGGGTACGCCCCCCCTATGTGACATTCCGTCTGGTACGACCCCCCCCGCCCCTCCAGGGTGCCCAGCCTATGCCCAGCCACTGTCCCCCTGACGCCAAGTGCCGGCTTCAATGGCATTTGTAACCGACAGTAAACGCCCGCAACCGCTTTGGCAACCCCCTCCAACCGCCTGCCTAACCGCCTCGGGCCGCCTCTGAGGCCCATTCCCTTCTAATGCATCCCTGGACCAGGGGCACGGGGATCGGGGGGTTGGGGGTCGGGGGCGGCAAGGGCATGAGATGGACGAGCGCCAGAAGCGATGCGACGACGGCTTGGGAGGTGGGCGGCGTTGTTGACCAGGGGATTGCTCAGTGATGCTTTGGGGGTGGGGGGGGTTGGCACAAGGCCGTGGTGGTTGGCTCTGTTAGCCCGTGGTGGCGCCTATTGGCCTCTCGCCCGTGAACCTTCTGCCATGACAAGCAGGCCTCCGCACTGCCGCGGGCATCTGCACTGCCGCGGGCATCCCCCTGCCCCTGGGGGGGAATCCAGAATGCAACTTCTGCCCATGGCGTCCTCCCCTGACAGCGTGATTAGTGCCCGTCAAGCGGTCATCACGAAGACCCCCCAGGCTCCGGGGGGGGGGGGGCTATTCTGGTCTTGCTGGGATTTGGGCTGACGCCCCCCCCCCCAAACCCAGATCACAAGACTTGTCCTCAGGCAGGGCGGTCCTTAACGGGGGAAAAAAAGTGTTCCGTTACACAGTTTTCCCAGAAAAGCCCGCGGGCACACCATGTGTTGGCGGTGGGCGGTTGGCGGTTGGCGGTTGGCGACTGGCGGTTGGCGGTGGTTGGCGGCGGTTGGTGGTGGTTGGTGGTGGTTGGTGGTGGTTGGTGGTGGTTGGTGGCGGTTGGTGGTGGTTGGCGGCGGTTGGTGGTTGGGGATTGGTGGTTGAACCCCTCCCATCGTCTAATTGGAGGCTCCCCAGCCTCAGGCCACGCAGCCGCTGATACAAGTAGATCACCGGGGCATGACCAGTACAGGATTCGCGCACTACCACTGCCACAGGGGGCGTTTCAGTGCAGATCTGGACCCGACACCCGCGGTGTGAGTGAGGGGGTTCGGAGGTGGGGCGGAGGGCGTCCAAACCACGTGGCATCTACGAATCCCCCATTGAATTCTGAGCAGTTCCAAAACACATGTGCGCAGTCGCCTCCTCCTCCAACTCCCCCTGTGTGTGTGCCAAGGCATCCATTCCATTCATGCGCAGACCACGAGGTTCAACATCCTACAGTCCTACCAGCACTGCAAAACTATGAGTTCAGTGTTCCGGCCCTGCAGGAGGCCCCCCGGGTGGGCGGAAACTACCCATACCGGGAGGGGGGGGATATTCCGTGTGGGGGAAAATATGAATCTACAAATTCCGGCGCAACAAAATCTGTGCCACATCTTAAAACTGAGCGAACAAAGTATGTACGGTTCCCGATCATTGCTCACGAGAAACAGTGGGCACTTGCAATGCCTAACGCATAGCTGCACAAATACTTAGAAACACCGAACAAATTGCGCACAAAACTTCGTACAGAATTTGAATTGCAGAAATTCTCGCCTCCATAATTCCCCGCCACCCCCTCTGGTATGGACAATCGCCACGAACAAACCACGCCCCCTGTGTGTGTGACGCCCAACACAAATTCAACATATGCACAAACTGCGAGGCCCAACCCCCATCGTCCTACAGATCAGCCCCACCACGAATGCCGAGTGAGCGAGCAAGCGACTGTGTGTGTGTGTGTGTGCGCGCGCGTGCGCATGCGTGTGTGCGACATTAGGGCAAGGGGCACGCAGCACGAAGAAGGAATGCAATGCCCACAACAAAATTCCCAACCGTTGCTTCATGGCACACCCGTTATCGATCGTCATCTCTTCCCCCGGCCGCAGCTCGAGCGTATGGATGGAGCCGAAGGAGCAGAGGAAAAGGCTGCCTCGGCCGCTGACCTTCGTGACGAAGAACCCCTCGCCAGAAAACATGCCCTGCTTCAGGTTCTGGCAGCGAAGGCCAACGTTGACCCCGGGGGAGGACGCCATGTACCCCCCCGACTGAATGGTCCATGGCTCGCTGCCGTCCATGTGCAGAACAGCGATGTCGCCTGCCCAGCGCATGGGATATGGGTGCAGGGCAGCGCGCAGGGGGCGCATCATATGGGGGGAATGTTTGCCCGGCGCGCGCCCGGCGCGCTACTTTTAGACTATGTTCCCCCCGAAGAGCCCCCAAGCACACCCCTTGGAAACGCCCTTAGAATTAGGTGACCCAAACTGCCCCAGCTCAAGAAAGTTGCAAACTGGGGTACACGAGACCACTCTCGCTCCTTTAAGGGCAATCTTGGTCAACACCTTAGCAAGTTGGGAGAATGGGGGGTTAGGATAGCACAACCGCATCGATCTCCAGTAGAAGCGATAGGCGTTATTGAGGTATCGCGAACAGTAGAGCTGCATCATAACATTGGTCCCACAAGTGTGGGTGTCAATACATTCAGTACAATAGTGCTCCCTACACTCATCACAAACTGCGACGGTGGAGCGTTCTAGCAACACAACACACACACTTATGCCTCATCCTCTGCCTCATCTTGCGTGCCACAACCGAGCAAACAACTGCTCAATGTGTGCCCTATACCACCTGTGCTCGTCATTGTAACATTGTTGGCGGGCTGTCAAAGCGCCATTCTTTCTTCCAATGAATGGCACAATGACATGAATCCGGCCCTTATAAGCACCATCATGGCCCCCAACTTCAAAATCAAAGAAATCACCTCGGGTACGAGAAGGTCCAAATCAAAACATCTGCTGATGTCCCGGGGGCCAAGGGGCAAATCCATATAATGTTGCCCAACATATCAACGGCAACAATCCACCGGTAGGGCACGGGTCACAAAAGATGCCCGGCGCGCGCCTGGCGCGCTAACGTTCCCCCATGGGGCAAGTGCACCGGCAGGGGGCAGCAGCGTCACTTGTCGGCCGCTGCGGCCGGCGCTCCTGCCGGTGCCGTTTCCGCGTTCGCGGAGCCCAGTAGTTGGCGTGCCGGGGCTGTGCTGGATGTGGCGGAATGTGCCGTTTGCGCGTCAGCGGCGCCCAGTAGTTGGCGTACCGGGGGCTGTGCCGGTTGTTGCGGGGGTCGTACATACCCCCGGAACAGTCTAATTATGGGCGGCGACAAAATGGCACCGGATGCCAGGCGCTCGTTTCGAGCCAAAAGGACAGAACCCCCCCACCTCCTTTCATTTTGCGCATCTGTATTCCGATGCTTGTGCCGGGCCTACGCGATGTTAGTGTTTGCTTCAGTGATCAGTGATGGCCCGATGTCACAGTGGTCGGCCCTGGTTTTGGAGTGGGAGCCGGGCCACCAGGCGCCGTCGGTCACGCACCAAATCATGGAAGGGGGGGTCTAGGATTTGGCGGCGTGAGGTGTGGACCCCTTGGGAGGCCTCCACGGGGCACGCGCCAAATCATAGGGGGGGTGTTGGGGGGTGTAGGATTGGGCGCGGGGCTTGCAAACCCCTGGAGTGGCCTCCATGGGAAATGGCGCCCCGGGGTCACTGCCAGTTCTGCAGACTTGCGAAAAGTTGTCCAAAACTGAAAAAAACCGAAAAATAACTGTAAAAAAAACTGTACAAGACCAGTAAACAACCGAAAAAAAACCAAATGTTGGTGTGTGTCCGCACTCTAAGGGGGGGTATCCGCACCGCGCGCGCACCGCGTCAGGCATTTGAACAGCTTCCCTCGGAGATGGTCTACGGGGAGAGGAGTTGTAGATGGTACCTGCTGGGCTCTGAGGCGTTACCATTCCCCCTGATTGGCTCTGGATGATTGCTGCTGTTTCCTGGTGGGCCTTGGACCCCAGTACCCGCACCGCGCGCGCACCGTGCCTGCTAGTCCCCCTAACGCAACACTCCACCCTTCCTCTGTCCCTGTACCACACAAATGCTGGGCCCAACTGTAGGGGGGGGGGGGTGACCCCCATACCCAACATTGCAGCTGTGCTTCATCCCATGCGCACGACAGGGCCCCATATGGCACCCCGTTTAGCTCCCGGTTGACTGCGTGGACTCGTTTCTCTTGCGCCTCCCACAGCACGCGCCCCACCTCCACCTGCTCGTCATCCTCTGCCCTCACTACGCCTTCTCGTTCGTGCCACCCAACCCAACCCAACCACCCAACCCTCCGCCCGCAAGCGCTCCAAACCCCGCGAGCAACCGCTCCTCATGCGATCCCCACGTCGCTTCCTTTTCCTTTGCTGGATCTGCCACCGCCGACGGCTTCGACATTGCTTTTGACTCAGCCCCACCACTCAACCAACCCTACAACTGGGCAATCAGGTGCTGCGGGATACATTGCGTTCATATGGAGAGCCAGAGCGCCACAACATCATCCCACGTCGCAGACCTGCGCAAACCTTTCACCCCCACAGCGGAGCTTCCCCTGTGCTTTCAATGAAGCCCATCAGGCATCAGCCCCTGGGTGCATTGCAGTGACAACTCTGATTCGTCTGACAGCAACCGGCTGGGCTCCACCTGTCGCCCAGGGCTCCTTTGAAGGGGAGGGGCTGGGGGTGGGGGTGGGGGGTCTGGAGGGGGGTCTAGGGAAGGGGGGACCCCCCCCCCCGTGTGACATTCCGTCCGGTTGTTGTTTCTTTACGGGGCCCTGGGCAGTCACCCGCTCTTCCCTTCGCATGTTGCGTCGGGTCGCTGCGTTCTGTCGGTCGCTGCGGCCGGTGCTCCTGCTGGTGTCGTTTCCGCGTTCGAGGAGCCCAGTGGTTGGTGTGTTGGGACTGTGCTGGATGTGGCGGGATGAATTGGAACGGTTTTTGACCAGTCACAATGCCAAACCCAATGCGTTTTTAAATGGGGAGGGGACACCAGAGAGGCACACGTGTTTCGCCGTGGGGTGCACCGGGTCTGCTGACCTGTTAGGTTCCAATGGGACCCACAATTGTTCTGGGCGATCGCTGTTTGCAGGAGTACAGATACTCCATCAAGGGCTGATGGTTGATAGACCAGATCCGTGTGCCGTTTGCGTGTCAGCGGCGCCCAATAATTGGCGTATTGAGGATGTGCTGGTTGTTGCCGGGGTCGTTTGACTGTTTTTGCTGTCCACACACCTCCGTCCACAGGCCGTCCGTAGCCTGCCTCGCTGTGGTTCTGTGCGGCCCAGGTGCCCTGCTCCTCCACGCGCTGTCCGCCCCCCCCCCCCCCAGTGGTGCTGAGTTTTTAGAGGGGCCAAAGGCACTGAAGACAATTTTTGGCCTGAACTAAGGGGCGCCAAAGGCCGAAGGCGCTGGATAAAAATTGTTGATTGGCCAAAGACCCGGAGAAGATTTGGCTCAATCACTTAAGGGGCCGGTTGGGGGGGGGGCCGAGACCGAATTGGGAGACTGGATGGGAATGGAAGAAAAACAGACAGGCAGTGCTCGAGGCAATGCACTCCACAGAAAGGCACGAGTGGGTCAGAGGGGGGGGGGGTGTTGCTGTGGGACATCCCCCCCCCCGTGTGACATTCCGTTGGGTTGTTGTTTCTTTACGGGGGCCTGGACGGTCACCCGCTCTTCCCTTCGCATGTTGCGTCGGGTCGCTGCGTTCTGTCGGCCGCTGCGGCCGGTGCTCCCGCTGGTTTCGTTTCCGCGTTCGCGGAGCCCCCTCGTTGGTGTGCCGGAGCTGTGCTGGATGTGGCGGGATGTGCCGTTTGCGCGTCAGCGGCGCCCAATAATTGGCGTATTGGGGGTTGTGTTGGTTGTTGCCAGGGTCGTTTGACTGTTTTTGCTGTCCACACACCTCCGTCCACAGGCCGTCCGTAGCCTGCCCCCCCACCCCCCCCCCCCACCCCCAGCGGTGCTGAGTTATTGAAAAGAGCCCTGCTGCCCCCCCTCTCTTGCCGTTGTTCTTGGGCTGCTTCTGCTTCTGCAGTGGAGCTGTGCCACCTCCGTGCAGCTGCCATGGGTCTGCAGCGCACCATGACCGCCGTGAACTTTTTTGGGCTCCCGATTGGAGGCAGCAGCCCCTAAAGCGGCTGAAACGGTCCACGGAACAACCCCAGTACACACGCCGCGCCTGATACCCTCACCCCCCCATGCCCCCCCCCCCCCCCAGGGACGGCGGTTTCCCCCCACCCCCCGGGGGGGGGGGGGGGGCGGACACCAAACGACGGTCCCCCCCCCCGCGGGGGGGGGGGGACGGACACCACACAACAATCACCTGAATTCTAGTATACCCAACAGAAATTTTTCTTCGGCGCCTGTGATTTCCTCTTGATTTCTTATTGTTTTTCTCCAGTAAACATAGTCCGGAAGCTGCGAAGGTGAGTTCACTGGTCACTACGTTACATGACCCCCCCCTGTGTGACATTCCGTCCGGTTGTTGCTCCTTTACAGGGCCCTGGACAGTCACCCGTTCTTCCCTTCGCATGTTGCGTCGGGTCGCTGCGTTCTGTCGGCCGCTGCTGCCCCCCCCCCCCCCCTCTGGGGGGATTGGACCAGGGGGGGGGGGGGTGCTGGACAGGCGAGGGTACCCCCTCTAAGGGCGTAGAAGCCCCCCACACCGAAGTGCCAGCAACGGCCGGGCATACCGGGCAGGGGGTGCGACAGATACAACACCCCGGGGCCCCGCGCCGCGCTGAACGTCGTCACGAACAGGCTCTCGCCCCCGAACATGCGCCCCAGGCCCCGTTTGAAGCCACCCTCCACATGGGCCTCCAGGTCGATGCTGCCCGACATGGCCACCATCGCGCCGCTCTCCGCTTGGAATTGGGACCCCTGAGCGCACACATGTGAGGCATGCCCGGCAGTCAGTCAACAGCGCAGTTGGTGTGAGGCTCGAGCTGGGGGCTGTTGCAAAGGTGCCAGGCAACTGCCCTCGCCAGACCTGACGCTAGCGTCTGCCCGCTCAGACATGCTCGGATGGAGCACGGTCCTACTGAGCCACACGCTGGTTGCAGCACGTTCCTACTGAGTTCTGGTGGTGCGGGGGGCGGGTATTACTGAGTGGCCTTTGGTACCGGGCCGATTGTTACTGAGAACCGGTTTGCCTGCCAGACGCTAGTGGCATGTCTGTCCCTCACAGCCTGGCTGCCAGGGAGCCAAGGGTGATCCCAATTCTTTTTTTTTTTTACAGTACTCGGGATCACCTCCCAGTGTGCACTACACTGCCGACACCCCTACATTTCGCCAGGGAAAAGTTCGCCACCTTCCTTAAAGACGAAAATTTCCCACGAAATCATCCCCCCATGAAGCCCCCCCCCCCCCCCCCCGGCCAATTGCCCCGCCACGGGGGTGAGTTTTCATGCAATCAGTTCTTGCCTGCAGCAGTTCTTTGAGAGCATTGATTTGAGAGCACCCCCACCCCCCGTGTGTGTGTGTGTGTGTGTGTGCATGTGCGCGTGCGCGCTTGCGTGTGTGCGCGCGTGTGCGTGTGTGTGTCATCAGTTTACACCAGCCGTAGACGTACCCCCTGCCCCACTCCCTTGTCCTACGCTTAGTGCACCGCCTAAAAGGTCACCGGTGGGGCACGGGTCAAAAAAGATGCCCGGCACGCGCCCGGCGTGCTAACGCTCCCCATGTATTTGGCAAAAGGGGGGACAGATTTTGGCAAAACGCCCATTAAGCCAAGGGGGGGGGCATTACTTGGGGGGGATAAATGGTGGTGGGGGGGGAGGATATGATTTTGGGGGTGGGGGTTGCCACCATACACCACATCGGTCACAAATTCACGAAACACATGCCTGATGCATCCCCTGTACCGCCAAAGGGGGGATCAATGGTCGGTTCCGATAGACTGAATGTCCCCGCCATAGACAATTCCAGCCATTAGTCCAGCAGTACTGCGAAGTCCAATCAATGCACGTGTCCCCTTCTTGGTTAGGGTGCTCCACTATGTAAAGTACAGTGAGGCGTTTTTTTGCGGTTAGCTCTGCGGGTCACTTGAGTGCTTGTCCTTTCTGCCGACTCTAAAGAACAACCAGAATCAATAAAATACCGCCAAACCCGCGTCACCCTGCTGCCCACCCGGAGGCCCTGCCCTGCATGACAGCACCTCGGGCATGTTCACTTGCAGCATCGTGTTGGCCCCTCGGTGCTGCAGCTCGAACCCAATCCCCTCGTCAGTGGTGCCCTTGAGGTTCGGCCCCCCGTATGAGCCCTGTGACGACGCCACAGGGACGCCGAGTGGCTCTCCGCTGAAACACTTCGACATGGCAATGCTGCAGACAGGTAGAGGCAGTGAAAGTGTGGTCAAGATGTTGTGCAAAGCACGTGCGGTTACGCTCGGCGCAAAGGGACAAGAGTCCCCAGCACATCCGGCGCCACATTCTGGTCGTACCAAACCAGCAAGTTTGGCCTGTGGGGTGGTGATGGGGGGGGGGATGGCTTGTGTTGTGGGGAGGGTCTGTTAGCCCGATGGCCAATACCAAAATCGTGAGTGCCGCATGGAACACCAGAAGAGCACGGCAGACCATGGCTGTCCCTGAGGCATAAAGAATGTGTCGAGAGGGCATGGGACAAAGCAGCGTGCCACAGGGGCAGTTTGTGCACAGCACCTGTCATTGGGATGGCTTCACTACAATCAACCTCAAAACCACCCAGACGTTCAAAACGCAACATGCACAGCAGTTGACCATCGCAAAGTAGTGTTGCAGTCCTGTCCACACCTGGTCTCGTCTCGACATGGAGGAAGGGGTCCCCTTTTGATGTGAACTCTTTGGAGTTGGTGGAGGTGTGCAGAGGTTTTTGTGACTTTCCAGTGGAGTTCGTGTGCTTGGGCTAGAATGTGGTGCTGTGGTTGGGCAGTTGAAAGGCAACATGGTGATGGGCACCTGTGGAGCTGGCACCAGGTGACGGAACACGCAAGGGAAGGAAGCCGCGAGTGCACACGCAAAGTGCAAGGCATTGCAGTGACTTGACCAGCACCAACATTTTGGGGGGAGCGTTAGCGTGCCGGGCATGCGCCGGGCGCACACCGGGCATCTTTTTTTACCATTCCTCACTCGTGCCTGATTTTGCCCCCACCTCACCAAACAATTTGGAGTACCTTCTCGCCGTGTCTAGGAATTTGGCCCATCCTTTGCACCCAGCTTATGACGATGGCAAGGGTGGTGGGTGGAAGTGGTGGGACACACACACACACACACAGCGGCCACAATACGCAAAGAAGTTTTGACCCCCCCCCCAACCCCCACCCCCCTCCAAAAAAGGGGTACCCAAGTGCAGGGGGGTATGGGGGTCAAAATCCAAAAAATCATTGGGGTATCATTTTTGGTCCTAAAATGATGATTTTACAAGGGGTTAGACGTCAGAAACCATACAATGGGGTATGCTACGCGAAGACCCCCAAAAAGGGGGGTATACAAGGCTCGCGCCTGCGCTTGATCGGAAAAAACCTCTCGTCGAGGTGATTTGTTGACATTTCTTGATGCTCTGCATTGCGCCACAACGAAATTGAAAACCGGTGATACATAATGCAGTAGTGTACCTACCTACCAAAATCCCGGCTGCTGGTGCTGTGGGCCCTCCTCATTGCCGCGGGCCTGGCCCTGGACTGCGCGTGCAACATGCTCCTGTGGCCCAGGGCGGGCACTTGGCCGCCGTCCACAACAGCACGCAGTTCGACGCCAACAACGTGCTGGGGGCGACCTACCACTTCTGGCTCGGCGGCCACGCCGGGGAGTACAGGGTGCCAGACGGCTGCGATTGGAACATCTGGGCCAATGCGGCCGGGCCAATTGTAGCCAACCCCACCCCACCCTTCACTGAGCAATACACATCAAGCCACCTCACACTGTGGGTGCTACAACAACCCAAAATTCAAATTGAAAAATGCACCCAATAATATTTGCGGCATCATCTACTTGTCCGAGTCTTGTCAGATGTCCCCCCCCCCCCCGCTTGCGCAAGCACCAGGAAGGTCAGGAAAACGACGGTCACCAGGTCCTGGTGTTTGGCCAAAGCAGTGCTTCCGTGCGACGCGCCATATCAAAAGAGCGTATGTCACCGAAAACCTGCCCATACCTCACCCTAAGCACAATTGTAGTAACAGGGCACTAGAACACAATGTGCAGCATTTTTCAGCAAGTTCTGGAGGTCCTCACTGCCCATCAGGGGCATCAGGAGCTGTGGAATAGAAACCCTTTCCAACCTTGTGCCTCATCTTGAACAATTGCACATGCTTGCCCTTTGGGGCAGGCTTTGGGGCAGGCTTGGCTTCAAGTTTGGGAATGGCTTTGGGCTTCCTATTCCTTGGCACAAAATTGTCATCAACAATATCTTTGGTGAAGTAAAGCTTGCCCTCAAACACATGGCCAAACATGACACAGCCCCTGTTTCCTCCCGCAATATGCACAGAATCACGTTCCGCTAAGTTTCTGACCATAACAACTGTGGTCAGAAAAATGACGGTCACACGGGGTCCTGGTGCTTAGACAATGCGGTGCTTCCGCAAAAGGGGGGGAGGGCACATTTTTCAAAAATTGAAACCTCTTCCCTTTTTTTTTGGGGGGGGGTTCAGACTAAGATGCGCTGGCGTAGCCTGCTCACTTCACAATACTCTTCCCTCTTCCCTTTTTGCGAAGGAGGTAAGAGGTTTTAAAAAGGTTTTCTTTGAAAAGGAAACCGCTTGAAAACCAAAACAGTTTCCTCTTTTCAAAAGAGGTGGCCTCTTAAACCCTCTTACCTCCAAAACCTGTACCATGCCCTGGGTGGAGTGATGGTCTTGCTATTGGTTTGGTAACCTGCTAGCCCCATACCCCTTTGTTATTGCTACGGTGGCTTGCAGCCTTACCTGTTCATAGAGGGACACATCCTGGAGGAACATGGGGGGAAAAGGGCCCCAAATGATGGGGAAACACCCCCCCCCCCTAGGAATTTCAAGCAACACACGGCACACACAAACACATGCACAACAGAGGCATAGCGTGCACCAAACAACCATGAAAGACACAGTGACGTTGTGTGGAAAAGAGGCAGATTGTGGAGCTGACTGAATGTCCTCATCAACAATCATGTGCGCCCCGGATCCAGCCCCGGATCCACGTGGTCATCAAATGACAGGACAGGCCGGGCAACATTTCTTTCTCACCCAGAAGGGTACTTGTCGAAGCATAGCAAGAAACAATGATACATAACATGTGTGTGCGTGCAGAGTGTAATAGAGGACAGGCCTGGCAGTGCACGTGTGCTGGCAGTGCAAACGTGAATCCAGGGAGCAGGTAGGGAATAACCAGACAGAAAGATGGGAACCAATCTGGAGCCCGGAAGGGCACAGATGGCACAGCAACAGAAGACGACATGCGGGCACCCCACCCCTCATTTGCACAGTCCCCCAGAACACACGACAGTGACCCCCACCCCCACGGGACTATGCGCTAGGACCTGACTCTGACCTTTCGACTTGGGGGGTGTTGTTGCATGGTGTGTGCACGGAGAAGAGCCCTTCTCACACACATTGAAGTCCCTCTCAAAATTAATCCCAAGCCAGGGTCTGAATTGCAGTCCTCTCTTGCAGCCCACCGCTGGGTAGCTTTGAAAGCCGTCAGGGCTGTCCAGTCATATGAGAGGTGCTGTGTTGAAATTGCAGTCCCCAGTGTCGTGATGCCAGGATCCTCGCCTCATCTAGACCAAGCTCTGTGCCTCATCTACCCTCACCCTGTCTCCACCAAGCATCACTCAAAGGCGCACATTTATCCACTGTCCGTACTATTCGCCCATTCTTGTGGTGCCCTTCCGATGGCATCCGGTTGGGCAATGGCACCTACTGTCTCAGGCGCCACAGCGTGGGATTAGGGGTGAAGGGTCGCGTGCACAACTTGCCATACTATGGCTTCACCTTCTTGGGCCCCCCGTAGTCCACCGCATCAGGCATGGGCAACCGTGACTTGAGCTGTGACACCCCCAAATACAGAGCGTACTGGAAGTGTGCAATTTCCTTACGCATAGGGTAGGCCATGAGCCCCAAGGCATTGACTAAGGAAACCGGAATCCGGAGCATGGTGCACTCCAATAGATCCTCTCTTGTCCCACCTTGTCTACACTGTATCGCCTTGTCTCGCTCTTGATCCCATGCATCTTCCCATGCCTTCCAAAAGGAGCCTTTCCAACGTCCACACTCTATTAATCGTTCCGGCAATATTTGGCCATGGCTCGCCCCACATACCGTGCACTGTGCCTGTGCCTGCTGCCCCTGCCTGTACCGTCCCTCACATCCGGTCCATTGCATTTGACCCCACAATCACGGCCGCCAAACGCGCCGTTGTACTCCTCTCAGAGGTAGCCATGAGACCCAATGCGCCACGCCCTGTCGCTCTATTTGGTATAGCTGGTGGATCCACTTTAGGGTGGGCGCCTCTCCACCCGCCACGAAGATGGACCAGGCATGCCGTGGTTGTCCCTGGGGCACCGGCAACTTGGTGCCTTTCTTGGCAAGTCTATCCGCCCGGTCGTTCATCTTGATATCTAGCCGCTCAAGGTCATCTCTAGCCTTTGCGATGTCCTGGTGCGAGGGCATCCGCCTTGACGTGATGCGTTTATCAAGCGTGGTGTGTGCTGCCTCCACTCTCAGCTCCATGTCGGATGCTTCCTTGTGCGGTGTTTGGTGTGCCACTAGCCTGAACTTGGGTTGAAAATATCCACTTTATTTCCCCAAGTATCCATCTTGCATTGCCGATTCATCAATATGGCTACATCACCCTTGCCTTCTCCGGGTCCCTATGGTGGGGATAAATCAACCTAGAGTGGATGTGGTGGAAATGGGCAAAAAAAAGTGTGAAAAAGGGTGGAAATGGGTGACACTGGGTAAAGATCCAAAAATGACATACTCCCAATGTGGAAGAAGCATCAAAACCTACTCTCAAGCACCAATGATGCCCCTAGTATCACAAAGTATGGGTCTCTAGTACGGCGAGACGCCCAAATAGTTGCATAGCGTGCACACTGCGCTCAGTGTGCCCCCAGTATACCTCTTCGCCACAGTATACCTCTTCGCCACACAAGACGGGGCACACATTCAAGGCTGCGCAAACAACTTGTCCCTCCTATCCACTGAAGGTTCACGCACTCCCTAACAACGATTTTAGGGCCGAAAAAGCGGTGGTTGCCCAGGGGGTGGTCGTTGGACAAGGCCATGGTTTCAACAGTAGCATCATGCTGTTTGACCAGATGGTGGTCGTGGCACAAAGGGGGAGACAAACAGGACATTTGGTGCCTAAAACAAGTAATAATCACATCAACAGGCAATCACATTGCGACACACAAAGTGCAGATAATTAATCTACAATACACATTCACGCGTCTCCCAATGCTGGCGCGTCTTGCAATGCTTGGCAGTGCGCTGGTCTGCTGCACGAGGGGGGATGCACTGCAAGTGGGGGACTGCACAGACCCTGCATCATTGGCTCAATGCCGACACCCCATGACCAGGGCATGTCAGGGTAGAGGCCAGCAGGTTGGCTGGCACCCCCCCACACACACTGCCCTCGCCTGCAATCAGCACAGCTGATATGCGGAAAACGTCAGACTAGGATTGCATGCCGAAACACGGCCAAGCTTTTGCATAGCCCACAAGTGTGCGGCTCTTTGGGGGTGTGGGCCCCATTCGATGGACATCGCATCCAAACAAATGGAAACGGGCTGCAATCTTGAGCAGACTATTGTTACGAGCAGCAGCAACTCGTCGCAGGCTTGACCCAGCCTTCCTGACTGCCACCCGGCTCACAACAGGCTGTTTTGCCTTCTTGACCACACAACAGCGGCGGTCAAAACAGCAATGATCAGATTGCCGTGCTCAGCCATAATCTGAAGAGGGGGCCGCCGCCCAGACGCAATCTCTCTCTCGCCACGACGCCCTACCCCCCACTTCCAACAACAACAATAACAGCACCAGCACCGAAAATGAAATGCACAACAAAAATGATACAAACAACACGTTTTACTGGGTTCACTGGGCGCTGCTTTGCTTGGGTTCCCGCCTCCCCCGCACAAGACCTGTGGCCGACCACGACAAATACAAAAGGTCTGAAACCCAACCTCCGGCCATGCACGTGTACGCCCTGCGCCGATGAAGGACAACACAGAAAATCAACACTAAATGATAGCTGACTGGCAGCTCACAGAAAATCATCACCTGAGGACAGCGACACGGCATGGGAAATCAGGGACTTGCACCACCAAGAAGAGGGTGTCCTATCCCACCCCGTAACTGTCCGCCCAGGGATGGGCTCACAAACAGCGCAAATGCACAATTCTCACTAAACATGGGGGGTCCCGGTGCTTCGACAATGCGGTGCTTCCGCAAGGGAGGGGGGAGGGTACCCTACACTGTACTGCATCTGGTACAGCCTGTGTCCTCTTCCATACAGTTCCCCTCTGTCTGTCTCTTTTGACTATTTGTTGACAGAACGAAAAATGTTGTTCTTCTTTTTGCAGGACCTAACAGCCACTAAATGTGCCTCTGCAGTGACTGTGGCACAGAGGCTCCATGGTTTTGGGGAGGCATCCAATGAGACCTTTTGGTTGAATTCAAGCAATTCATTGCAATTTACAGTTTCCTTGAGCAGAGGAATATTGCCCTACAAGGAAGTGTGCTATGGAATGCAAGTTGATTGGGCTTTGGGAGGGATAGGAACGTACCAAATGTTGCCTTGATTTGACCTCTGGCACTATGGAATGCCTAGTCCAGTTGTGGGTAAGATTCAGGCCTCTGGTACCGTAGTCTTGCAGTGTGGGTCAGCGCATGGGGCATTGGGTCAGGTACCAGGACATCATTGCACCTGCAAACCTTTGGTTACAGCTATGCTCTTGGACTCATTCTGCAGCAGTGTGAACTGGCAGCTAACCATGTCGCCAGCAGCATGCGGTGGCGAACGGAAGCGATGGTTTTTTTTTTTTTTGCAAAAGGAGGCGGTCTGCTGCAGGCCACCGTGTGTGTGTGTGTGTGTGTGTGTGTAAATGGACCAATAGAATACAAGCAGGGGCAGGTAGGGACGAAGAATAGATGAGCTCTTTCGGTGTAGTCTGCTTTTTTTTTTTTGGTTTAGACCAAGATGAGCTGGCGTAGCCTGCTCACTTCACAGTACTCGAGATAACCTCTCGGAATCAAGGGTCAGAGCTGTCCAGGTCTACGATGATCCCACAAATGACTGTGGTAGCGGATCTGACACGTAGTGCGGATTGGCTGAGTCTGAAACCAGGAGATGCAGTGGGAGACTGCCACACCCGTAGGCTTCCCAGTGTGCATGAGGCACACTGGGAAGCACACGAGATGAGCTCTTTCGGTGTAGTTTGCATCTGCGACTGCTCCCAGCGGAGCGTTGCTTTTAAAACAAAATCATGCACAACCCCAGAGGGGGCTGTACTCGAAGGAGACGACGCCCTGGGGGGTCCATTAAGTCATTGATGTTGGTCCGATTGGGTTCTGTGGGTTCTGCGGTACAGAGGCACAGGCCTGGAATGATAAATGCGGCAGTAGGGGGGGGGGGGGGGGATAAAGCAACAGATACAAAGCTCAGATATGCCCCCGTGTCACAGGCATATGGTCATCGCCACAAACCTCAGTTTAATGTTTGACCTTCTGCTTTGCAGTACACAGGCACAGGCCTGGAATGATAAATGCGGCAGTCGTGGGGGGGCGGGGGGGGGGGGGCATTGTCAGAGCAGGCAAAACGTGCAAAGGAAAACGCAGAACAGTTGGCTCAGTGCAGGAAACGTGATCGCGCCTCTTAACTTTTTGGGGGGGGTTGGGCATCGGGGATGGGCAAACTCACTTGTGGGAGTCATCTTGATACCTGCGAAGGCGCAAGGGGAATGCATGCGTTGAGTGGCATGGCGCTCATGGGGGTTGTGTGGGGCTGGGGTGTATTGGAGCGCTACGGTAGTGGTGCTGGCGAAATATGAAGGGGTTGAGGGAGTAGGGCAGGCAAGATGGGCCTGACAGGGCCACTCTGGAAAAAGGGGGGCTGAGAGAGTTGGCGTACCTTTGATGGCGATGTGGAGAATTTGTGTGGTGGGGGTATGAGAATGCAACTTGGGGGTGGAGTCATGGGGCATGGGGGGGTATGAGAATGCGACTTGGGGGTGGAGTCATGGGGCATGGGGGGGTATGAGAATGCGACTTGGGGGTGGAGTCATGGGGCATGGGGGTTGGCTGTGCCGTTAATCAGGAAGAAGTCCCAGAGCAGAAGCCAACAAAACGTAAGCGAGGCGATGTAATACAGATGGGGGGGGGGGGGCGGGGGGTCGTGGGAGGGCTGGCGGTGGTCAGACTTCTCAACGTGCGGCTGCAGTCCTGCACAGAGAGCCACAGAGAGCAGAGTTGGGAGATAGTTCGGGCAAGGCGGCCCACAATACATTTTTGGAGGGGGGGTGGGTGAGTGCTGTATTTTGGGGCAGGGATTAGAGAAGACGTGGGTCCGAATAGGTATGGGTGGTATGTGGTTGCCCTGTGCTTTGTTGTCGGGGGAGGGGGGGGGGGGGGGACTGTGATTTGTCTGTGTGCCTGGCGAGAAATTTGGTTGTTTTTTTGGGGGGGAGGGGTGCAGCTCAGATAAAGAATGATGAAGGTCCTGCAAATACCCCGGGGGGGGGGGACTACAACTGGTCCTGATGTGACACCGCCCCCCCCCCCCCCCCCAGCTATCTGTCAAAACTTGCGGGGGGGGGGGGGGGAGTTGGGGTGGGGGGGGGCGGCGGGGGGGTGGGCGGGGGGGGGGGTATTGGCAGCTTGGCCGGGGGGGGGGGGGCTGCGCGCAACCCACTACTATCACATGTATACCTCAAGGGGGTGTCTGGGGGCATGGGGGTATAGAGGTATGTATGCGATAATAGCAATATCTTGTCTTTGCCAGGAAGAAAGTCTTAGGGGTCTTAAGGACCAAAGGCATAGTACCCCCTTCAACGAAACATGGGACAAAAAATTTGGCGCCGTTGGCGCCATGGCCCCCCACACCGCTGTCTTCCAAAACTCGGGGGGGGGGGGTGTCGCATACAAGGACCGGGCCCGGCCGCCCCCCCCAAGGGCAAATACTGGATGGTGTGTGAGTGGAGGGGATGGAATTTTGGGTCGTTTGGTGGAAGGGGTGGGCTGGTGGAAAGGACTGCATCCGTCGTCTTCGGAAGGTGTTGAGTTGGGGAGTTGGCGCTTCTTGATGGCCTTGAGTTTGAAGTCTGGTTGTGGGCGTGGGGTGTTCGCGATTGTTCCTTCTCTGTATTTTGGAGGCAGAGGTGGGCTGGCTTCTGAGTTTTCCTTGTCAATATGAGGGAAAGGATCCCAGGAGGGGGGCCCAAAAGGCGAGGGGTCTGGGATGGGGGGTAGTGGGGAATCATGGAGGGGGGAAATTTGGTTGTTTTTTTTGGGGGGGGGAGGGGTGCAGCTCAGATAAAGAATGATGAAGGTCCTGCAAATACCCCGGGGGGGGGGTACAACTGGTCCTGATGCGACACCCCCCCCCCCAGCTATCTGTCAAAACTTGCGGGGGGGCGGGGGGGGGCGGCGGGAGGGTGGGTGGGGGGGTATTGGCAGCTTGAGGGGGGACATCATGGAGGGGATCAGTCTGTCCGGTTTTTGTTTCTGGCTGCAACTTCTTCATGGAGGTCGACAATGCGGTGCTTCCGCAAGGGAGGGGGGAGGGTACCCTACACTGTACTGCATCTGGTACAGCCTGTGTCCTCTTCCATACAGTTCCCCTCTGTCTGTCTCTTTTGACTATTTGTTGACAGAACGAAAAATGTTGTTCTTCTTTTTGCAGGACCTAACAGCCACTAAATGTGCCTCTGCAGTGACTGTGGCACAGAGGCTCCATGGTTTTGGGGAGGCATCCAATGAGACCTTTTGGTTGAATTCAAGCAATTCATTGCAATTTACAGTTTCCTTGAGCAGAGGAATATTGCCCTACAAGGAAGTGTGCTATGGAATGCAAGTTGATTGGGCTTTGGGAGGGATAGGAACGTACCAAATGTTGCCTTGATTTGACCTCTGGCACTATGGAATGCCTAGTCCAGTTGTGGGTAAGATTCAGGCCTCTGGTACCGTAGTCTTGCAGTGTGGGTCAGCGCATGGGGCATTGGGTCAGGTACCAGGACATCATTGCACCTGCAAACCTTTGGTTACAGCTATGCTCTTGGACTCATTCTGCAGCAGTGTGAACTGGCAGCTAACCATGTCGCCAGCAGCATGCGGTGGCGAACGGAAGCGATGGTTTTTTTTTTTTTTTGCAAAAGGAGGCGGTCTGCTGCAGGCCACCGTGTGTGTGTGTGTGTGTGTGTGTAAATGGACCAATAGAATACAAGCAGGGGCAGGTAGGGACGAAGAATAGATGAGCTCTTTCGGTGTAGTCTGCTTTTTTTTTTTTGGTTTAGACCAAGATGAGCTGGCGTAGCCTGCTCACTTCACAGTACTCGAGATAACCTCTCGGAATCAAGGGTCAGAGCTGTCCAGGTCTACGATGATCCCACAAATGACTGTGGTAGCGGATCTGACACGTAGTGCGGATTGGCTGAGTCTGAAACCAGGAGATGCAGTGGGAGACTGCCACACCCGTAGGCTTCCCAGTGTGCATGAGGCACACTGGGAAGCACACGAGATGAGCTCTTTCGGTGTAGTTTGCATCTGCGACTGCTCCCAGCGGAGCGTTGCTTTTAAAACAAAATCATGCACAACCCCAGAGGGGGCTGTACTCGAAGGAGACGACGCCCTGGGGGGTCCATTAAGTCATTGATGTTGGTCCGATTGGGTTCTGTGAGTTCTGCGGTACAGAGGCACAGGCCTGGAATGATAAATGCGGCAGTAGGGGGGGGGGGGGGGGATAAAGCAACAGATACAAAGCTCAGATATGCCCCCGTGTCACAGGCATATGGTCATCGCCACAAACCTCAGTTTAATGTTTGACCTTCTGCTTTGCAGTACACAGGCACAGGCCTGGAATGATAAATGCGGCAGTCGTGGGGGGGCGGGGGGGGGGGCATTGTCAGAGCAGGCAAAACGTGCAAAGGAAAACGCAGAACAGTTGGCTCAGTGCAGGAAACGTGATCGCGCCTCTTAACTTTTTGGGGGGGTTGGGCATCGGGGATGGGCAAACTCACTTGTGGGAGTCATCTTGATACCTGCGAAGGCGCAAGGGGAATGCATGCGTTGAGTGGCATGGCGCTCATGGGGGTTGTGTGGGGCTGGGGTGTATTGGAGCGCTACGGTAGTGGTGCTGGCGAAATATGAAGGGGTTGAGGGAGTAGGGCAGGCAAGATGGGCCTGACAGGGCCACTCTGGAAAAAGGGGGGCTGAGAGAGTTGGCGTACCTTTGATGGCGATGTGGAGAATTTGTGTGGTGGGGGTATGAGAATGCAACTTGGGGGTGGAGTCATGGGGCATGGGGGGGTATGAGAATGCGACTTGGGGGTGGAGTCATGGGGCATGGGGGGGTATGAGAATGCGACTTGGGGGTGGAGTCATGGGGCATGGGGGGGTATGAGAATGCGACTTGGGGGTGGAGTCATGGGGCATGGGGGTTGGCTGTGCCGTTAATCAGGAAGAAGTCCCAGAGCAGAAGCCAACAAAACGTAAGCGAGGCGATGTAATACAGATGGGGGGGGGGGGGGCGCGGGGTCGTGGGAGGGCTGGCGGTGGTCAGACTTCTCAACGTGCGGCTGCAGTCCTGCACAGAGAGCCACAGAGAGCAGAGTTGGGAGATAGTTCGGGCAAGGCGGCCCACAATACATTTTTGGAGGGGGGGTGGGTGAGTGCTGTATTTTGGGGAAGGGATTAGAGAAGACGTGGGTCCGAATAGGTATGGGTGGTATGTGGTTGCCCTGTGCTTTGTTGTCGGGGGAGGGGGGGGGGGGGACTGTGATTTGTCTGTGTGCCTGGCGAGAAATTTGGTTGTTTTTTTGGGGGGGGAGGGGTGCAGCTCAGATAAAGAATGATGAAGGTCCTGCAAATACCCCGGGGGGGGGGGGGACTACAACTGGTCCTGATGTGACACCGCCCCCCCCCCCCCCCCCAGCTATCTGTCAAAACTTGCGGGGGGGGGGAGTTGGGGTGGGGGGGGGCGGCGGGGGGGTGGGCGGGGGGGGGGGTATTGGCAGCTTGGCCGGGGGGGGGGGGGGCTGCGCGCAACCCACTACTATCACATGCATACCTCAAGGGGGTGTCTGGGGGCATGGGGGTATAGAGGTATGTATGCGGTAATAGCAATATCTTGTCTTTGCCAGGAAGAAAGTCTTAGGGGTCTTAAGGACCAAAGGCATAGTACCCCCTTCAACGAAACATGGGACAAAAAATTTGGCGCCGTTGGCGCCATGGCCCCCCACACCGCTGTCTTCCAAAACTCGGGGGGGGGGGTGTCGCATACAAGGACCGGGCCCGGCCGCCCCCCCCAAGGGCAAATACTGGATGGTGTGTGAGTGGAGGGGATGGAATTTTGGGTCGTTTGGTGGAAGGGGTGGGCTGGTGGAAAGGACTGCATCCGTCGTCTTCGGAAGGTGTTGAGTTGGGGAGTTGGCGCTTCTTGATGGCCTTGAGTTTGAAGTCTGGTTGTGGGCGTGGGGTGTTCGCGATTGTTCCTTCTCTGTATTTTGGAGGCAGAGGTGGGCTGGCTTCTGGGTTTTCCTTGTCAATATGAGGGAAAGGATCCCAGGAGGGGGGCCCAAAAGGCGAGGGGTCTGGGATGGGGGGTAGTGGGGAATCATGGAGGGGGGAAATTTGGTTGTTTTTTTTGGGGGGGGGAGGGGTGCAGCTCAGATAAAGAATGATGAAGGTCCTGCAAATACCCCGGGGGGGGGGGTACAACTGGTCCTGATGCGACACCCCCCCCCCCAGCTATCTGTCAAAACTTGCGGGGGGGCGGGGGGGGGCGGCGGGAGGGTGGGTGGGGGGGTATTGGCAGCTTGAGGGGGGACATCATGGAGGGGATCAGTCTGTCCGGTTTTTGTTTCTGGCTGCAACTTCTTCATGGAGGTCAAAATCGCCTTCACCACCCCTCCTTTCGCCTTCCTTTGCCTTTGCTGCCGCCGGACTGTGGGGCGGCAGGCTCGGTTAATGTTTTTCTTTGTCCAGACCAAAGGTGAGCTAGCGTACCGTGCTCATCATACGGTACTCGAGACAACGTCTCGGAATCAAAGTTCAGAGCTGTCCAGCGCTACGATGATCCCACAAGTGACAGTGGGAGCGGATCTGACACGCAGCGAGGATTGGCTGAGACTGAAACCAGGAGATGCAGTGGGAGACCGCCACGCCCGTCGGCTTCCCAGTGTGCGTGAGGCACGATGACTGTGAGGCTGAAAGAGACAGCAGAGTGAAAAACACGGTTGATTGAGTAGGTAGTACTAAGACAGGGGGGCAGAGGCAGTGGTGTGCCATGCACAGAGGGGAAGTTCTTGCACCGCGTGGGCACTGCGTGGGCACTGCGTGCATACTGCGCACACAGAGGCTGGGATACTCACCCAAGTAATACAGTTGGTGGTGACCGTATTATTTCCTCGGAATCCATTTCAGAAAAATGAACAATCCAAAAATATTTGACTATTTATGGAAGCACTTTTCCTTTATAGGAAACCAAGGGCACAGCATCAATGTTTTACAACCAAAAAATAACTCGAGTGCGAGTATTTGCCGACCTCCAAAACTTCGCACTGCGTGCGCACTGCGTGCCCAGAGAATTAGCGAATCAGGCAGCCAACATCGCGGTGGAAAAAAAAAAAAGCTGTTGTCCGCTATGGACCTTGTAAACACCGTCGCCGCAACTCTGACTCTCCGGGGGTTGGGGGAGTGCGGGGCATGCGGACCTTTCCGTTTCGGGCGGCGCCTTCTTCATGGAGGTCAAAACCGCCCTTGCCACACCCTCCTTTCGCCCTCCTTGCCTTTGCCGCCGCCGGACTGTGGGGCGGCAGGCTCGGTTACTCTAGCGGGGGGTTGAACCATTGCCAAGCCTTTCTCACTGCTCGGGCTCCCACTAGCCTTGCCAGACCTGCAACGGTCGCCCATACACCGACGGCTGTGGCCACCCCAAGCCCGAACGCAATACTGGCAGCCAGCCCTACCCCTGCCACCAGCAGAGGCCATTTGCTGGTTGGCTCGACCGAGGCCTCAGGGTTGTCATTATAGGGCACCGCCAGCCCAGTCAAGTCATATCTGCGGCGCTTCTTCTCATCGGAGAGGACGGCGTAGGCCTCATTCAACCGCCTGAAACGCTCCCCCGCGTCCGGGTCCGGGCTGACGTCCGGGTGCATCGAGCGCGCCATGCTGCGGTACGACGCCTTGATCTCTTTGGCGGTGGCGGTCGGCTCCACGTTGAGCGTGAAGTAGTAGTCGGGGTCGGTCGACACCGCCAAGCAGGCGAAGTGGACGTGCCTGGCGTGCGGACGGGCAGGGCCGTGAAGGATGGCATCGGCGTGCCACGCGTCGGCGGACGGAGCCCGCGTGCGGAGCAGCCAGGCAGCCAGGCCAGCCCCAACCGCAGCCAGGCCCAATGCAGCGGTTGCTACCGCGGAAGGGCCCACCTGGTCAAACCTGCGACTCGCACTGCCATGGCGGGAGGGGACCTGTGCTGCACCAGACCACAGCACCGGTTGGCGTCCCCTGGCGGGGGCCGGCGGTGGCCCCCGGGCCTCGAAGGGCGCATGGGTGCCCACTCGCCGATGTTGCGGGGCAGGGGCGCGGGCCTGGGCGGGGCTCACCGAAGAGCTCGCTGCGTACAATGCCTGTTCAGGAATCAAGTGGGCGAAGTCCAGGGCCACCAGAGCGCCGACCCCTGCGGCCAGACCGACCGCAAGAGCACGGAGCAGTGTTTTGGCGGCGCTGGAAGCGTCCGGGCGCCACATGCCTTGGGTGAGCTCTGGCAGCAGATCGATCATCAGAGGAATCTCAGCGAACAATCCATAAAATAGGGCAGAGCCTAGGCAAAGTAGTAGGAGGTCACTGTGACTGCAAAGGGGTGGACAAAGTGCAAACGCAAACCAGAGAGGTATGCTGCAATATGACGACCCTGATCCACACCTTCACTTTTGTCCTCTTCATCTGAACGACAACAACAATGACAACCACAGCCACAACCACAACCACAACCACAACCATAAACGCAACCACAACCACAATGTCAACCAGACCCACAACCATAACCATAACAATAAAGGCAGCCACAAGGACAACCACAGCCACAAAGATTTGGAACAACAAAAACAACGACAACCACAACCAAAACAACAACCACAACAACAAAGACACATGTGCGGAGCACGTTTTATCCCCGTGGGCAACAAGAAGCGCACAAGAAAAGAACAGCGGGGTGGGGCAACAAGTCAATACAAAAGCCCTGCACGGCATTGCATTGCACCTCGTAGAAGTCCATAGGGGGGGCCCTTGCACTGCGTGCGCACTGCGTACGCGCTACTTTTTAAACCAGATTCCCCCTGAAGAGTCCCCAAGCACACCCCTTCCAAACGACCTTATATCACCCCTGCCTCAGGGGCATGTCCCACGGTAGACCTTGGGAGACCTCCTTCAGTGGGGGCGGGAGGTGGTCCATCTTCCACGAATGGGGGTGGGAGGATGGACCCGAGGGTGCTGGGTATGGCTGTCTAGCATAGCCCCGCTGCCGACCGTCTCGGGATGACGGCATGGTGCGTCTTGGCTAGATCAAGCCCGTGAGATCACCTTCGATTATAGTACTTGAATGTGATACAGCACTTGGAGAGGATGCTGGATTGTCCCTCGGCCTTGATCATCATCCTGAGGTCCGACATCAGCCGTGCCTGCTTGGGTCCCCATGATGGGGGGTTAACAACAAGGATACATCACCTCTGCCTTCTTGAGGTCCCATGGTGGGGAGAAATCAACCTAGGAAAGAGTGGATGTGGTGGAAATGAGCAAAAAAAAGGGGGGGGGAAATTGGAAATGGGTGAAACTAGGTGAAAATCCAAAAATGCCATATCCCCAATGTGGAAGAAGTATCAAAACGTACCCTCAAACAAGAATGATGCCCCCCTAGTATCACAAAGTATGGGTCTCTAGTACGGCCACATGCCCAAATAGTTGCACTGCGCTTGCATTGCGCGCGCATTGCGCTAAGTGCGCCCCCATATTACCTCCGCAACTTTCTATTTTGCATAGTGCAGAAACTCACAGAGGAGCAAAGGGGGTGTTTCTGCACAGCGTGCGCATAGCGCGGGCAAAGCGCCAAATAGTAATTCAACTTTCCCTTGACCACCCTGGAATCCACCCACCTGTGAGGAAGCACAGGCAGCACAGGCCACAAGGTGCAGAATTCAGGACACTGAGACATATGGGATGCATCAGACTGACAAAAATTTTCTTGGCATGCCAGCAAAGGCTGCAGTGTGCAAAATTCAGGACACTGGGACATATGGGATATGGGAAGCATCACACTAACCCTTTGGCCAAACAACAGCAATGCCCGAGGAGCCACAGCAATACCAAGGACAACTAGCCCAAGATAGCCGACTTTTCGCACAGCGCGTGCATAGCGCACGGTGCGCCCCCAAAAAGCGGTGGCAAGAGACCAACATCCCTGACGTTTGGGTCGGACTCACATCAGATTGACTGATGTGGAGGCTGCCATTGATGAGGGTGACGTCAGTGTGGCTAATGTGGTTTTTTTTTGGTCCCGACATCATAGAAATTCGGAAATGAATCTGAAATGACGTTCTTAGGCACAGATGCCTAGCAAATCATATAACCTGGATCATAAAACCAGTGTCTTCATGCGTGCGAGGCATGTCTGACTTACTCTCCATGGGGTTACATGTTTTTAATCGGTGTGGTTTTGGGAGGGGATAATGAGGGGGCTAAAAACCCTAGAACACTAGTCATCAGAAGGGTATCCGCTCGATCTTGATGAATTGGAGGTGAACCTGGTCATACGTGTACCCCATGTGCACACTGGGGTCATCCCCCTGACCACTGCTATCGTAAGGACCCGCACGTCCGACCTCCAAAAGGGTCAGTCAAGGATAAGAAGAGAGCAGGACCAGGAACTAACCAGGAATTGGGGGTTGTTGTAGCGCCCACACACCACCTGGTATGAGGTGGTTTGATGTGTGTCGCTCAGTGAAAGGGGGGGGGGTGGCCACAATTGGGCACGCACCATTCATTGTACACAAAAACGGAGGTGGAAGCAAATAGTACAGAGTGACTTGAGCATATGGGAGTGCCTTGAGCAGAGCGAGGCGTGCTTGCTGCCTTGGAACAGCTTCTTGCCCTTCTTTCAATGAGGGAATTGTTGCACGGTGCAGCACTTTTCTTGTGGTTTCGTCGATTCTAAGATTTTACCCGGTGATGAGGCCGTTTCATAAACACTGCGGTAGTAACTCCTAGACGCTTTTGGATGGTTCCAAGAGGCTCAAGATGGTTGCAGCTTCAGATCCTAGCAGCTTTCGTGTGGTTGCAGTTACTTCCTCGTGGCGGGTGCTGTGTTTCTGGGTTGTTGCTGATAATTTTTGGTGGATTCTAGGTTGATGTTGGGTCTTGGTGGCTTTGAGATGGTTGATGTTGGTATGGCGGAGTGCAACGGGCTCATGGGCAAATTGCACTCCCACCAACTTCCTGCATCCCCCAAAAGGCCTCAGACTGTGGTGAAGAGCCCAACACCATGGCAGGAGCCCAACCATTGGTACTGATGTGATGGTAGGAAACATGGGTACCAAGGGTGACCCACGACAAAGACATGAATCCAAGCTGAGGGACAGTAAATCATATGTGCCCCTTGGCCACGAGTGATACAACAACATGCAGAAACAGGCGGAATGAAAAGAAGAGGTGCATCCACGCTCATCGCACCCCTTACCACAACACTTCACCACATTTGGCCTGAAATGGGGCAACAAGCAGTGCCCATGTAAAGCAACATACAAAACCTTTGCATAGTCAGGGAGTTATTGCACCCCACGCGCACCGCGTCCGCACGGCGGCAACTATTGGTAATCAAACACCGGTGAACCATCAGAAGATGTACCCAGTCAAACAGCCCATAGAACCCCAGAAAGCTTTGGTTGCAAGTACACCACCTGTCTTCCTGGGTTGTTTTTTGCGTCTGATGCTTGCCATGGCTCCCAGTGTCCCAATTTCTGCCCCTGTTGGCCCCTGCTGGTGCACCAAGAATGTTTTTTTTCAGTCTGGTGCTTACCATGGCCCCCAGTGTCCGGATGTGGATCTCCAACCGAAGCTGTGCGCAATCATGCGTGACTACCCTCCCTTTCAACTCGTAGTGGATGGTCAAGAAATCAGCGTCCAGCTTGAAGGGGCCCACAACGACTGCAGGAACTCTCTCCAATGTACTGGAATTGAAGATGACGTTGGTGGCGGGGACAATCCAAGACAAGACATGTTGGAGCTGTGAGACAAGAACACTTCAGTGCCTATGCCACCTCATGTTTACACGGCATCCCTGCACCACATGGGCACAGCAACATGTGGTTAAACCCTCCCTAGCGGGTGCTGTACGGCCCTCTGGCCCCCCAGATATACCCAAACTTTGCACCACGCGTGCACCACGGCAAGAGCGCCCTCAGTGTACACACCCGTCAATGTGCCCCCCCTCCCCACCCCTTGCGGAGTAAGTAGCTACGTGCAGTAGGTCCCTCAATCCCGCAGTGTAACCTTGCCAGAGTGACGGTACCCCCCCCCCCCCAAAGGGCAAAATCAAGTGACAGACAGCAAGACATTCCCACAACAAAGGCTGGCCAGGCCGAAATGACCATGCCGGTGAATGTTGTGATGTGTTTTCAAATCTTTTCTGTCCAACAACTTGGCAAATGTGAAATCACTTAAAAACTAGGCAGCACATGTGGCTGTCTTAATGTTCTCCTAGGAAATCCTCTCCCCTGCGTCCCTACCCCGCTGACCCATCAGGGACCTTATCCTTTTGCCGTAGCCTTACAACAATGGGTACAAGCCATCCAAAACAAACAGACTGCAACACTGGGGCATCGTTCGCCACAATGGAGGTGGGCACACTTGGAGGAGGGGTCTGCAAGTTGCACAGCCACTGCCTTGACTCATTTTGCCCGCCCAGAAAATCGGTACCTCGTGGAAAACTTCCAAACCCAGGGTTTGGGTAGCTGCTAAGGTACACGAACCTGCATTGGTGCATACTCGTCATTTCCGAAGTCCCTCGGAGCTGTGCTGCATCCTTGGAAGGCCCTGCATTGGGCATGTCGCAAACGAAATAAATGTGGCATTGGAAATAAATTGCGCTTGTTGACTGATCGTCAGAACATACCACCTGCGCCGCAGCGGATCGATTCAAAGAGAGGGGTCCAAAATGTCCCTCTGGTGTTGCAGGTCAAACTGGCCTATCAGCCACCAGCTCCTTGAGACAGCCATGCATCGTACAGATTCTTGGGCTCGCAGACAGCCTGGAGCAATGTGCAAACTTTTTCTTCCACTTCTTCCTCTTCCACTCCAACTCCCAGCATATCAAAAGCACGCCATGCATTTGGCTGTACCCCTTCCACATCTACTCGCACCACTCTGGGACTCTGAGCCCCGTTGTTGGGTCATTTGGTCTGGATAGGGCTAAGGCTGAGCCTAGCACCAGGCAGTCCAAGGCAGTGTCACGGCAGCGGTCAGGTATGGACGCGTAGTTGATCCTCAAAAAGACGCTCTGGCTATGCAGCGTGGACCCCGGGTACGGTTGATGGCAAGATCGGGCCGTTGCACTGGAGATGGCTGTGCACATGCCGTGCTCACCAGTGCCCCAGGGATGTATTAGAAGGGGGGGAGGGGGGGGGCGGGTTGGGCTGGGACCCCCCCTCCTCCCAAGGTCCTCCTATGGTCCCCGCCGAAGGCGGGCCGAAAAATTCTGAAGCGTCAATCCTCTTGGCACCGAAGGCGCCGAAGCAAAATTTTGGCTGTCAGCCTCAAACATTGGAAGGGGAGGCTGCAATGGGTCAGGTTGCAATGTCCGCATTAGGCTCCGGCCGCGCCTGCTCCCCACGGCCTTCACCGCCTACTGTCCACTGTTTGGAAGGGGAGGAGGGAGGGGGGGTCCAGGGGGTGGGTTACCCCCCCTCCTCCTACGGTGTACGGCCGTTCTAACACATCCCTGCAATGCCCCCCCCCCCATGGGTTCCGTATCTCGGCATCAAACGCACCAGCGTCATCCCAGCCCTAGAAAGGTATCAGGGTGGGAGCGTGTACACAGTTGCTGGGGGTTTGAGATGGCAACCATTGACCCGACCTCAACGAAATCCAATCGTGGCTGCAAAGCCAATGCGGGGGTAGTGCTGTGGCCAGTAATGGGGGTGGTGGTGGCGGCGGCGGTGGTGGCGATGGTGTGACGCCGACGGGGTGGGCAACAGGCAAGACGGGGGCGGGGGGCAGGGTAGGCGGTGATGTTGGAGGCAGAGGCTACCCCAGGGCGATTGGAAACAGCCAAAACAGTGCCTCGGCCGTTGCACGCAGCCGGGCGATTGAAAATTTGGTGGTGACTGACGGCGGTTGGGGTTGGAGGGCAGTTGACGGTGGTTGGGGAGCCGTGGACGGCAGTTGGAGGGTAGTTGATGGCGGTTGTTGTCACGACGACACCACCACCACCACCACCACCACCACCTATGACAACAACAACAACAACAACAACAACAACAACAACAACAACAACAACAACAACAACAACAACAACAACAACAACAACAACAACAACAACAACAACAACAACAACAACAACAACAACAACAACAAGAACAAGAACAACAACAACGGCAACATTAACAACGAGTTCAATGCTGAGGCGCGATGCCAGAACAGAGCCATCTTTTAGTTTGCTTGGAGGCAGCAGATAGCATCCATCCGACGGCGGGTGTTGCCGAATCGACTGCGGCGGACGCCAGTCGGACTCCGCTTCGTGTTGTGTTTCAATTGGATCACAAGCAACATCGAAAAATGTCTTTTCGGCCCGAGCTTGGGCACATTCCGAAGCCCAGATCACCTCCTCCCCTACTCAGCCACCCCGGGTCCGCCCACGTCCAGTCCGGCCTCTGCCGCGTCTCTGCGCCCCTCTGTCCCCGGCTGCACCACCTCGATCCCGTTGTCACGGAGGACGCTCAGGTCCAACTCCCACTCCTCCGCACTCCTCTCCTCCCACAGCGCAAACGCCTCCTCCACGTGCCGCTGCACCTCCTCCGCGGACGCCCCCCGCACCCGCGCCAGATGCTCCCGCGCCGCCTCGTCCCCCCCCCGGACCTGCGCAAGCCCCAAGTGCGTCGCGGCGTGGCAGGCCTTGCACAGCGCAATCAGCCGCACGAGCCGCTGCACGTTCGGGTCCCGCGTGTACTGCCAGCGCTCGTGCACCTCCAGCGGGTTGCGCCGGGGCGTGGGGGCGGCGCCGCAGCACTCGCAGCGGTGCGCCGCGCGGTCCAGGACGAAGCGCCGCACGCGCTCCCAGTCCCCCGGGGAGACGCAGGAGCGGGCGTTGGTGAACCAGCACGACGACGGCACCAGGTCCACGTACAGCTCCGCCCCCCCGAACGCCGGGTCCTCCCCGGCCAATTCGGCGATGCCCCGGCCCCAGCGCTCCACCAGCGCCGGCTCTGCGCTCGGGGCGTACCACCGCTTCGCCGTCGGGTCCCAGCGGGCCCCCATGCCTTTGGCGTCCTCCCTGTCCGCATACGGGACGTCCAACCAGTGGATGGCTGTGTCCCCCGGCGCCTCCTGCCCGGCACCCGCGACGTCCTGCCCGGCACCTGCGACGTCCTGCCCGCCGTCTGCGACGTCCTGCCCGCCGCCAGCGACGTCCTCCCCGGCACCCGCGACGTCCTCCCCGGCACCTGCGGCGTCCTCCGGCGCGTCCGCAGCAGCGCCCCAGCGCTGCAGGAGCGCAGGACTCCACCGCTCGGGCTCCAGTTTCCGGACGTACCACTTCTTTTGCACCGGGTGCCACTGGGCTCCGAGGCGCTTCGCCTCGTCCTTCGCCTCGAACGGCACCTCCAGCCAATGTACCGCCTCGTCGCCCCAGCGGCCCACGAGCTCGGGCTCCGCGCGCGGCGCATACCACAGCCGTTTGGCCTTGTCCCATCGGGCGCCGAGGGCCTTGGCCGCCTCCTTGTCGTCGTAGGGGACGTGCAGCCACCGCACGTCCAGGGCCGCCGCGGGCGCCGCGTCCGCGGGGCCGCGGTCCGTCGCGGGCGCACCGTCCCCTTCCATGCCCCAGCGCCTCGTCAGCGCGGGCTCTGCGTTCGGTGCGTACCACAACCGTCGGTCGATGTCCCAACGGGCCCCAAGTGCCTTGGCCTCGTCCTTCTCTTCGTAGGGGACCCTCAGCCACTGCCGCGCAGAGGCCCCTGCCCCATCAGAGCGGCCGGTGCGTGTCTCCTGACCCCCGGTGGAGCTGACGGTGGGCGAGCCCCCTTGTGAGCCCGATGCAACCTCGTCAGCCCCCTGCCCCTGCCCCTGCCCCTGTGCCACGTCGAAGCTTTCAAAGCCCTGCCCCTGCCCCTGCCCCTGCGCCACGTCGAAGCCTTCAAAGCCCTGCCCCTGCGCCACGTCGAAGCCTTCAAAGCCCTGCCCCTGCGCCACGTCGAAGCTTTCAAAGCCCTGCCCCTGCGCCACGTCGAAGCCTTCAAAGCCCTGCCCCTGCGCCACGTCGAAGCCTTCAAAGCCCTGCCCCTGCCCTTCTGCCATGTCGAAGCCTCTAGCACCGTAGCGGTTGTAATCATCATCACGGTCATTTGGCGCAGAGGTTGGCCAGGCTTCCTCTTCCTCGTCATCCGCCATCGCCACCGCGGCCCACTGCAGGGCCCCCCGCCGGTGCCACAGGGCCCCGAGCCCCACGGCCATCCACAGGAATACGAGCCCCAGTGCCCCCCGTGTGGCCGATACTCCGGCGGCTGCCTGGCCATCGGCCCTTCCGGGAGCAGGTGGGGCGTCGCGGAGCCCCGCGGCCGACCAGTGCCTTCGTGGCGGGGGGCCCATCGCCACGGGCTGTGGGGGCAGGTCAGGCCCTCGTGTCTGTGAGTGGGCGTTGTGGGTCCGGACCGGGGCGGGTCTGGCCTCTGCGGTCGAACGGTGGCCGGGCAGATGGGCGGCCAACAACGCATGGGAGGGAGGGTCCAGTGCTACGAGGGCCACCACAATAGCGACCAAGAGGAGGCAATGGACGCGCCGGACGGTGGCGCGGCCGCGGGATAAGCGTGCCGCCCCCCCCCGGGCTGACGGTGGAGTGGTGCTGGACAGTGACGGGGTACCGGAGGAGCATTGGGTCCTCGGGCATTGCATGGGAGGCACCTGAACAGAGCAAGGGGGACGTCTCGGGTTGGTTGGGGGGACAGGACTCCTTTTCAGGGGGATCAATGGTCGGTTCTGATAGACTGAATGTCCCCGCCATAGACAATAGACAACTCCTTTTCAAGGGGCGGGGGGTTGGATGGATGGATGGATGGATGGCTTGAGCTTTGCGTGGGGCGGCTCCCTGGGACCCAGGCGTGAAGCTCTGGCTGCTTAACGTCCCAACCAGCTGTGCTTATCGAGTTTCGGTTCTTGAGCTGTGCAGGGTGAAAAACTGCATACGCAGGTTGTGTCCCACATGCACACATGTAAGCCATTACTGGCAGAAACGGTCGTTTTGCGTCTTTTACACAGGCCATGACCGACCCTGGGGAAGGTCAGAGGCTCCAAAACACATCCTTTCGTATCCTAGTAGGCATATACTGTCACAACATCCCTGCTTGCACCCCTCAGAGTGGGTATACGGGGTCGCCAAGGTCGCCAAAGCCGCCAACATAGCAAAATGGCCGAAAAGTGCAGAAACTGCATAAGCGCTCGCCCAATTCAACCCCTTGGGGTAGGGTACGCGGATAGGCCCAAAAAGGCCCATAAAAGGGGGGGTATGTGGCGTTGCCCACTTATATTCGGGCCTGCCTGTCTTTGATCTGACAACCTCTGCGAGGTGATTCCAGGGGGTGTACGAGTATGCCAACGGCCGCAAAGGGAACGCTGAGGTTTCTGTTCTCAATCTGCTACGACCTGCCTCCCGAAAAGTGCTCAACCCGCAACATAGCTTATAAAAAGCTCATTAGTGACAATGTCATTGGCACCCTTCACTTCTTCAGGAGAAGTGCAGTGCAGACAATCCAACAGAGAAGCTCCCCTGCCACTGAACTAACCTACAATCACTGTCATAACTTCTGCCGCGGCCTTGCTCAAGGGGGGTCTTGCCCAAGGGTATGTCACCCCCTCCCCCCTACAGGGGAGGGGGATGTTTAAGAGGTTTCTTTTTTGGATGACCAAAATTAAGGGGGTAAAAAATTGGTATTGCTTATGGTTACTGTTATTTCCTGGCGGGCTCTGGATGGTTGCTGTTGTTTCCTTACTGTTATTTCCAGGAGGGCTCTGGATGGTTACTATTGTTTCCTGGTGGGCTCTAGATGGTTGCTGTTATTTCCAGGTGGGCTTTGGATGGTTGCTATTATTTCCTGGTGGGCTCTAGATGGTTGCTGGTATTTCCTGGCGGGCTCTGGATGGCTGCTGGTATTTCCTTGTGGGCTCTGGATGGTTACTGTTATTTCCTGGTGGGCTCTGGATGGTTGTTGTTATTTCCTGGCGGGCTCTGGATGGTTACTGTTATTTCCTGGTGGGCTCTAGATGGTTGCTGGTATTCCTAGTGCGCTCTGAATGGTTACTGTTATTTCCTGGGGGGCTCTGGATGGTTACTGTGATTTCCTGGTGGCTCTAGATGGTTGCTGTTATTTCCTGGTGGGCTCTGGATGGTTACTGTTATTTCCTGGTGGGCTCTGGATGGTTGTTGTTATTTCCTGGTGGGCTCTAGATGGTTGGTGTTATTTCCTGGCGGGCTCTGGATGGTTGCTGTTATTTCCTGGTGGGCTCTGGATGGTTGCTGTTATTTTCTGGCGGGCCCTGGATGGTTGCTGCTATTTCCTGGTGGGCCCTAGATGGTTGCTGTTATTTCCTGGTGGGCTCCGGATGATTGCTGTTATTTCCTGGTGGGCTCTGGATGGTTGCTGTTATTTCCTGACGGGCTCTGGATGGTTACTGTGATTTCCTGGTGGGCTCGTTGCTGTCATTTCTTGGTGGGCTCTGGATGGTTGCTGTTATTTCCTGGCGGGCTCTGGATGGTTGCTGTGATTTCCTGGTGGCTCTAGATGGTTGCTGTTATTTCCTGGTGGGCTCTGGATGGTTGCTGTTATTTCCTGGCGGGCTCTGGATGGTTACTGTGATTTCCTGGTGGCTCTAGATGGTTACTATTGTTTCCTGGTGGGCTTTGGATGGTTGCTGTTATTTTCTGGCGGGCTCTAGATGGTTGCTGTTATTTCCTGGTGGGCCCTAGATGGTTACTGTTATTTCCTGGTGGGCTCTGGATGGTTGCTGTTATTTCCTGGCGGGCTCTGTATGGTTACTGTTATTTCCTGGTGGGCTCGTTGCTGTTATTTCCTGGTGGGCTTCGGATGGTTGCTGGTATTTCCTGGCGGGCTCTGGATGGTTACTGTGATTTCCTGGTGGCTCTAGATGGTTACTATTGTTTCCTGGTGGGCTTTGGATGGTTGCTGTTATTTTCTGGCGGGCTCTAGATGGTTGCTGTTATTTCCTGGTGGGCCCTAGATGGTTACTGTTATTTCCTGGTGGGCTCTGGATGGTTGCTGTTATTTCCTGGCGGGCTCTGTATGGTTACTGTTATTTCCTGGTGGGCTCGTTGCTGTTATTTCCTGGTGGGCTTCGGATGGTTGCTGTTATTTCCTGGCGGGCTCTGGATGGTTACTGTGATTTCCTGGTGGCTCTAGATGGTTACTATTGTTTCCTGGTGGGCTTTGGATGGTTGCTGTTATTTTCTGGCGGGCTCTAGATGGTTGCTGTTAGTTCCTGGTGGGCCCTAGATGGTTACTGTTATTTCCTGATGGGCTCTGGATGGTTGCTGTCATTTCCTGGCGGGCTCTGGATGGTTACTGTTATTTCCTGGTGGGCTCTAGATGGTTGCTGTTATTTCCTGGTGGGCTCTGGATGGTTGCTGTTATTTCCAGGTGGGCTGTAGATGGTTGCTGTTATTTCCTGGTGGGCTCTAGATGGTTGCTGGTATTTCCTGGAGGGCTCTGGATGGTTACTGTTATTTCCTGGCGGGCTCTGGATGGTTACTGTTATTTCCTGGTGGGCTTCGGATGGTTGTTGTTATTTCCTAACGGGCTCTGGATGGTTACTATTATTTCCTGGTGGGCTCTAGATGGTTGCTGGTATTCCTAGTGCGCTCTGGATGGTTACTATTATTTCCTGGCGGGCTCTGGATGGTTACTGCGATTTCCTGGTGGCTCTAGATGGTTGCTGTTAGGGTTAGGGTTGGGCCAAACCCACTGTTGATCGCAGACAGGCAGGCACTGATCAAAACGACTCGTCAGGCCACAATTACAAAATTGTCATGGAGGCTAGGCGCCTTTCTGAAAGGTAATGGGACAGGGCACATTGTTCCTCATCCACTGTTCCCATGGAGTCACTGCAGTGTTCCCAGTCGTCATTACCTTTAGGTCTGAGGAGGGGAGGACATTGTGTACCTTGCAGCATCACTCACATGCCCCTGGATTGACTGTCATGGGAGGGGAAGGAGGCATACAGGGGAGACAGGGGAGCAGGGGAGGTCATGCAGGCCAGATATCATGGAACACACGTAACCGCGCGATCACACACACACACACACACACACACACACACACACACACACACACACACACACACACACACACACACAAAGCAAAAAGATCCAACACTACCACCCGGAAGGCAGCAGGGCACTGCGCTGGACCACTTCAAATCCTCGTCAGGCCAGAACATGGAGTGAAAGAACAGACCATGGGCGGACACACACAAACACACGGTAGATGCGACAAACAGGGCACTGCAAAAGGTGGCCTGAGTGCACTAGATCTCGTCAGGTGCAAAGCAGAACAAAAACAGCAGCATTTTCCGCCTGCACTAGGCGCGTTTCTGCAGAGCAAGGTCTGGAGATGAGCCCAGCCCGATGTCGATCCCGGTAACCGGTACAGCCTCTGGCAGCAGCACTGGACCCGAAGCAACAGTCAGCACCCTCCCAGACCCCGGGTACAGCGGAAAAGTCAGGCCTGAACCTCCCTGCGTCCTGCACAGCATGAGATTCCTCGGGGAGGGGACACACACACACGATTGATGTAACAAACGTGCAACAGCCAAGACGCAGGCAGCAATCAAGGAGGCCGGCTTGCACTGATTCTCGTCAGGCACAGTCACAACAAAAGCAGAGGCAGACACACACTATGCAATGGATCCAACACAACAACCCTGGAGGCAACAGGGCACTGCACTGGACAGCTTCAGCTCGTCAGGCCAGCAAAAACAATGGGTGTGACATTGTCATGTGGCTAGGCGCCTTTCTGCAGTGCAAGGCAAAGAGAGGTTCTGTGGGAAAGTCAGGCCCTAACCCCCCGCCCTGCGCCGCTCAGTGACTGTGACACAGGGGCACCCCTGGACGTTAACTGGTCTCTGTATCAGTATCACTATCACACTGTATCAGTATCAGTATCACAAACACACAGAAACACACTTTGTGAGAGAAACCAACGAAACGACGACCAATGTGGGCGGGCACAGCGGGCAGTCAAAACACACACACACACACACACACAACACACACACACACATGTTTTGTTGTGCCCAACACACTGCCCTGCCTTGACATGCACTGCTCAGTCACTACTGCTCACAACAATTGACTCCGAATAGATGGGCAATGAAGTGTGTTACGCAAGCATGACGACCTGGTCAAAACAGGCACACCATTACAGGGAATAACTGTGTTACTGGTATTGGTCTGAACGTCGTGGGAGCCATGCAAAGACTTTCCGGGTCCATTCAGGACCTGTACACACAGATTTTCAAGAACAGAGTAAACAACTTCGTACAATGATTATTGCAAATGGGGACATAGGCATGCAAAAAGCTTGTGCTTCAGAGAGTACATCACAAGCATCACTATCAGACCCGCATTGGTGCGGGATGCCAAGGAAGAGACCAAACATGGAGAGAATGAAAAAGCGATGGATCAGGGCAGTGGACAGCATTTGGTTGTACATACTTCTGGGACTTTCGAACCAGCAGTGCCATTCATTTAGAAAAAAAAAGATGTGTCTTCAGCTGCATCCGAATCAGTGTTGTCTGCCAATGAGCTTGGAGATGACTACCACAACCAGAATCATTGGCATCAGGTCTTAGGTGTGCGTCTGTTTGACCCGCAAACTGCCATTTGCTCGCCTGGCCCGTACCATGGCCTGTTTTCGCATGGTTTTCTGGATCTGCGGTCGAGCCTGTGTCGTTGGTGGGCCACTTTTCCGGGGCAAGATGGCAACAGCTTTGCAGGTCGTGCACCACCCATCCCCTCTTCATCCCTCGGCTGCCAGTGATACGCTCAGAAGCAGTTGCGACTGGGGTGTGGGTTCGAGGGGTGCCAACTGCTGTCCGTGACCACGGCCGTGCCCTCGGCTTTGGTACAGACTGTCAGGCAAACTGAGCTCGGGGCCTTTATAAGGGATGAATGCCCGCATACCCAACCAGGGGGGCAGGGATGCATTAGAGGGGAAGGGGCCTCAGAGGCGGCCCCAGCAGCGGTGAGACCGGCGGTTAGAGGAGGTTGCCAACGCGGTTGGGGGCGGTTACCGTCGGTTACACACGCCATTGAAACTGGCACTTGGCGTCAGTGGGACAGTGGCTGGGCATTTGCTGGGCGCCCTGGAGGGGGGGGGTAACCTCCCCCCGGTTTCAATGCATCCCTGCAGGGGGCTGCGCAACAGGGCTGACAAATCCACTGCAGCGGGTGCAGCAGGGCGGGGGCTACGCAGGAACTACACAGAGATTTTCAGGGACTACGCAACACCGACGCAGGGATTTTCAGGGACCGTGCAGGGGCCGCACAACTTCATGTGAGGCTACACCAATGAGGCGGCCGGTCGTGAGTGTGTGGGTGGCGCACGTCCTGGGGTGTCAGGAAAGGGGTCGGTCCCGGCGGCAAAGGCGCGGGCCCCAGGTATACCCCCTGGAAACATGGATCTGCCCCTCGGCCAAAAACCAAAGTCTCTGCGCCTTCGACCCCCCCTCACTATCACGATGTCGGCGGAGAAGGCGTGCCACATGGTCCGATGTGAAGACGGGTGGTCCGAAGGGCCCCTTTGGAGACTGGGTCGGGGGTTAGGGCCGGGGCGCCCCCGTTCTGCACGGCTGCAACCGCGTGCACGCGACGCCCCTCTTGCGTAAGGGACGTCGCGTGCAGCGCCAGCCCTGCCCTGCAGCCGCGCGCGCTCATGGGGGGGGGTCCCATTTTAGTTGTGAGCCCGGACCGGCAGCGGCGTTGGGCGGGGGGGGGGGGGCGAGATGGGGAGGCGGGCGGGGTCAAAAAAATGTCGGGGTCCGTTTGACAGAGTTGCATTCCCCATTGAGCTCGGAGCATCGCGACCACATAAGTGGGGGCGATTTTTCGAGACTTGATTACAGTTGGCGCAGTGCACCCGCTTCCGCAGACCCCGCCGCCCCAGCACCCACGGCCCAATCGGGTGAACCCCTCATCGAGGGGAAGCAATGCCCGCCTTTAGGTCATGGTCTGCCCCCCCTCCTGCCACACGTGCGCGATCCCTCCCGTCAGGCAATAAAGGGTGCAATACGTCGAACGGTGCGGCGCGGCTGTCGTGTGCCGTCCCGATGCAAAGTGACCAGGAACCGTCTGGGGAACTTTGTCAGTGCGATCATGTACACCGGCGTGGGAGGTCACAACGCATCTAAAACAAAATCCATTTTGGAATTTTCGAGGTTTGAGTGGTCGAGGCTGAGAGCTACTGTTTCTGCAGCAGCGGATGGACTTTCGAACGTTCTTCTTTCCCGCGCAAACCGTCTGTTTCCTGTCTTTGGAACGGGCCATGGCCGGCCCTTGGCAGGGCTAGAGGCTGTCGGACCATGTCCTCCCATGAGTGTCCAGCTGTCTACTTTGCGCCGGATTATCAAGCGCAAATCCAGCGTCAAAAATTTCAAATCCAGCGCAAATCCAGCGTCACCCTTCCCCAACAAGCCCACTGTGGAAAACGATCCCTATCCATTCCCAAATGTCCGGTACCCTTGGCAGTGTAGTGAACAACATCAGTCAATGCGTACAAATAATTTTGGAAATCTCTGGTCCTCTATTTCAATCCAAGGGCCTCTTTGGCATGATTTACCAACTGAGCACGGTGCCAAAAAGGCATGTCGTACCTTTGAAAGTCCTCAGGGCGAAGCAATGTAATGGCCCTAACATTGTCAAAGCCATCTGAGTGCAATTTAGAACGATACTGCCTGATGGATGTGGGAGCTGCAGCCCAAAACCAATCCCACAGTTGGTCCACCGGTGGTGGTGCCTCTTAGGGTGTTGTGGGTGCCTCTGCAACTGGCAAGGACTGAGAGGTTTCCTGCACTAATGTGGCAGCACGTGAGTTCACAAAAAACTGCAAATCAAGCGCAAATCCAGCGCAGCATTTTTGAAATCCAGCGTAATCCAGCGTCAACTGCCCAAAAATCCACCGCAAAGTAGACAGCTGGTCCCGTCAGCATATCCCCCCATCCCACCCCCTCTAAGGGAGAGGGGGGGGGTGCCCCCATCCCACCCCCTCTAAGGGAGAGGGGGGGGTGCCCCCATCCCACCCCCTCTAAGGGACAAGGGGGGGGGGCATCCCACCCCCTCTAAGGGAGAGGGGGGGGTGCCCCCATCCCACCCCCTCTAAGGGAGAGGGGGGGGGGTGCCCCCATCCCACCCCCTCTAAGGGAGAGAGGGGGGGGGTGCCCCCATCCCACCCCCTCTAAGGGAGAGGGGGGGGGTGCCCCCATCCCACCCCCTCTAAGGGAGAGGCGGGGGGGTGCCCAAATAGCTGCCCCAACAAACAGGGCCAGAAACAGCAGCAGCCCCCATCCCAAAGGGCCTGCGCAAGCCCCACAGACTTGGGACCCGAGCACATTCTTTGGCCTCGAAAATGGAAAACAACCCCAACAAAAGTCCGTCTTCTCAGGACTAAACGAGGGGGCGTCAACGTTCAACCCCCTGCACCCCTCGTTCCAGCCCTTTACCCGGGCCTCCTGGGGCTTGTTCGGCCCAACCCTGGGGAACCCCGGACTTTGAAAATGGCAATCAAGAAGAAAAAACGCCCACCCTCCGAAAAGCAAAAACAATGGCATATCCGAATCATCACACCCCCAACGAGGGCTGTCCTTAAGAGAAAAAAAGGGGGTTCGTAACGCCAACATGAACGTTCACAGGGTGGCGGTTGGCGGTTAGCGGTTGGCGGCGGTTGGCGGCGGTTGGCGGACTGTCCTTCAGGGCTATCCTTAACGAAAAATGGGATTCTTTAGGACAGCCCTGCCCCCAACATGTCCCAAGTGCTTTCTCATGGCTGGGTGGATCTTACAGCATCGCTGCTTTGTGAGAACTTTCGCAAATTCTCGACTTCTTGAAAAAAGACTCCCCCATTCTGTTTTGAAACTGTTTGAATGCCCCATTCGACTCGGAGCGATTGCACGCCCCGTGTGCGGCTGTAAACTTTACAGAACGAGAGTTGCACGACCTTTTGCACACCAAACTGTTGGGGGATGGCGCAGTGAGGGGGCGGAGGTTAAGATCTGATTAGAACGATTGCTTGGAACGACGGAGATGATGAACAGACAGCAAATGAGCAGAGATGGCACCTCAGGTCTTGCACTCCTCAGCCTGCGTTAAGGGCACGGAGGGGGCGGGGCTGTGCGCCAACAGTGCGCCAACGCCCCACCCCTTGCGCCAACAGACTGGGGGCGGGTGAGGGTCGAGGATGGTGCTCAGTCCCACCGCGTGGGCGTGGGGGTCTGGGGGCCCGGACGTACACTGGCGCGACCTGTGGTCGCACCGCTCTACGGCGGCTGGGCGTGTGCAAGGAGGCGTGTTGGGGACTGAATTTCTGTAAAAAGGGGCTGTGTGGCATGGGGTTTCTGCATCGGGTTTCTTGGTCTGCAAAAAGAGTGGGTGGGGGGAACGGAAAAGAGGGGATGTTTGGGGCTGAATCACCTTCAAGAGGGTTGTTAGATGAAGCGCAGTTGTGAACGCCATATATCCCCCCCTTTTAGGGGGGGGGGGGTATTCGCGTAGCATGCCCCAAAGTATGAAATTGGATGCTTGTAAAACCATCATTTTGGGGGATAACCTTTTTGATTTTGACCGCCTTGGACCCCCCCCCCCTCCGCCGGCCTCTAGCTGGGTGCCTCTTTTTGGGGGTGGCGGGGTGGGGGTGTCAACACTTTGTTGGCCTATTGCAGCCACTATGTGTCGATCTGGACCCAGGCTGCTAAGCGCTCAGGCACTGGCAGCGGTGCGCGAGGGTCAGTGCGCCTCACTCGGCGCGTCGCGAGTGCTCACGGCAGCGAACACTCTCGGCGAAACAGCCCAGTGAGAGGCGGCCCCTCACTCACGGGGCTGGGGCGGGGGGGAGTGGGAGTAGCTGCAGTGGATTGAGGAGTCGGAACCGAGCTGGCGGCTTTTCTTGAATTGCTGGCGCTCCCGGAGCCCAAGCACCCACAGGTCGGTTGGCCATCACTTGCCGTCCGTTAAGTCAGTTAAGTCCCAACCTCCGTCGGTTGCGTGTCAACCGCCGTCGGTTAACTGAATCCCGCCGATAACCTTAGGCCGTCCGTAGTGCAAAAAAAAGAAGAAATATCCCGTTCCCAAACGACAGCCCCAGCACGGGCCCCCCGCATGCACCCCCCCGCAGACGCGACCACCGCGTTGCCGGGCCCGTGGGCAGCAGCCAGCGATTTCCGACCTACCGGACACGGCACCGCGCAGAAGAGGCCGCACAGGCCGCGCGGGGCGCACGGGCCGCGCGGGTGTGTCCCGGTCGCGCGCGACTCACCGCACCTTCTGGACCTCCTCCATCTCGATGATCAGCAACGGGGCCTTCCGCGCCTGCTCCACGCTCAGCTCCGTGCGGTCCTCCCGCAGCAACGCCCGCATGTGCGCGTGGCACAGGCGCTTCACCCGGAACACGGTGTTGGGGGGGAACAGGACCTCCTCCTCGTTGGAGAAGAACGACAGGTGGCTGATCCGGCGGCCGGTCGCGCCGGTAATGTGGAAGATGGTGCCCTGCCCGCCCCGCAGGAATGATTTCGCGACTTTGTAGCTGATCGACGTGCTGTGGGAGGAGAGGGGCGCGGGCAGGCGGGGCCTGGATGGGATCACCGACGCGCGGACGGCGTGACGGGCATGCAGGAGGTAGAGGGCTGACAACAGAGCAAGCGAACACTTCTCAACGATCAATCGGTGATATGAGAGCAATGGCCTGAAAAGCGGTTGTCTCGAGCTGTGTCTC